>CP099850.1:8727537-9007411 GCA_030062745.1 Capitulum mitella | reverse complement strand
CAAACCCATGCACTAGGAGCAGCAGGATTGACGGTTTTAATATATGACTGATTAATTTTCTGTTTTCCTCGCGTAAAACTCGGGTTTAACCGCCTAGTTCAATGAAGTTCTACCAATCAGGTACTGGGATTTTAGCAGGGTTTTCGGATCAGGATGATTGATGATGACTACAGCACTGCTTGACTGTTACCGCATTCATATAAACATTATCTCACCATAGCGAAACCGCCCTGCGCACCAGCTCGCCCTTCAGTTTTCTTGCGCTTGAACACATCAAAGATGGTTATCATCATTTTTAACGTGCTCACGATGCAATGAAACGCCTTGGCCGCCCATCAGACAATCGCGGCATCGGGTGCCGGCGTACTAATTGCGGAACACGCTCGCCAGCGGTCACTAGGTGTGCCTGCAATATGTATTATAAAGTGATGCTTCTAAGTGTGCTCCCACATTACTCAATGATTCAACACATCCTTCGTTGATAAGACGCTGCTTTGCGAGCGCAGCGCGTTATAGAATACCTTCCTGGGTACGCTAGTACACCTGGCTGTTTTTTTCCTTGCATGGGCAAAGGATCTTGACTGGGGGGGCAAAGTGCCCGACTGGGGGGGCATTTGCCCCCCCAGTTAACATGTTAAAATAGGCCCTGATCCAGGGACAGCTGGCACGAAGCCCCTCATTTTCGCCGTCCATGACTGTAAGAAGGAGTTTCTATCCAATGTACATGTAGGTCCAGGCACGTAGCCAGGATTTTCCTCAGAGGGAGGGCCAAATGTCAAAATTTTTCATATGCCACAGGCATATGACGAAATTTACAAGAAAAGGAGGGAATTTTAGCCAATTTATCTCATATTCAATGCACAGGAAAACATATAATGTTTGCTTTTGCAACATATATATGATCATTATTACGTATTCATGCAAAATCGCCACGTATCTAGTGTAGACCACCTGGCTCAGTGGGGGGCCACGGCTCCCATGGCCCCCTCGCTACGTCCTTGTGTAGGTCCAATGTTCATGTAGGTTCAGTGTAGCTTTAATGTTCCCAGGGAACAAGCAAGCCTTTGGCGGCGTACCGCGCGCCCTCTATTAAACTGGGATGTGATCAGCAGAGCCATCTTTTGACGAGATTCCTTTAATTTCTTTCTAATCGGCCCTCAAATCGAAAGAAAAGTTGCCATGTGCTATAAAAGGCTTGAAAATTCAGACTAACAGCTATGTCGCACTCAGATACAACGATCAAGTGCTATCGGTGCACTTGCTCTCAGCGTCACTGGAACATTTCAGGTCTCGACCCAGATTGCGCTGACAACTACTGTAAACCGCACAGATGAACAAGAAAACTTACGTGCAGGCTCCAGTGAACAGAAACACAAAAACAGAAAGATCAAACCTACCTGACAGCTAGGCTATAACCCGCTGGCGAGTCGCAATTTAGCGACAGCATACCTTGTCTTTCTGCGCCACTTTGAAAACATCGTCCTGTCCTTGACGCACTGTGTCCCCATATTGTTACTGCTGCTCCGTGACTACGAACCGCGGTGGATGCTGATGTTGTGAAGTTGTTTAGTTATCATCTGTTGGACAAAATCGTGGCCAGATGTAAAAGCCAGTAGGTCTCGGATACTAGAAACTGTCAAAACTGGACACAAACTGGTTCGGCTTGATTAAATACTCGACATTGGTAAGCAAGAACTTGTACGTTCTTGCCACGAATGACATGGACGTTTAAACCAGAGCGTGGCGTCAGCCCGTTCATTTTTGATCAGACGATATTTAGAGTTACTGCTCATGATGAATGCGCCTTTTAACATCCCAAACCCATTGGTCTGATATCGTATTGTTTTAATTTCACACTGGCATGTTTAGTTTCAGAAATTGCCCAAACACCAGATTGAGCTATCATAGGTCTTGTTCAACTTGAAAGGTATCAATCCTTTACTTGCACTGTAAAATGATTGTAAGCAGTTTGATGCACATCTTGGTATGTGTTGCTACTAAGGTACACATTTTCTTTTTGAACTGTAGACATTTGAAGACATTGCCACTCATGGTGAAATTTGAAGAATGCTTTGTGAGCTTTGCAGAATAGATGTTAACAAAAACTCATACCTCTCCAGCCATAATTGCATTAATAAGCAGATAGTGATATCTTTTTTAATTGGAAAAGTCACAACTTGCCATCTTTTTAAATGGAAAAGCCACAACGTGCCTTTCCTTACCTTGTGGTAGTTCAAGTTCTAGTTTGGATTGAATATGAAAGGCCTATGGGGCTTGATCTGATTAAGCTCATGGTTTGTAGTAAATTAACTCATTATTCAGTACTTAGGGCCATTCAGTACTTAGGGCCATGGATGGGCCAGTCTAGTCTAACTGAAGTGATATAAGACAGAGCATCAAAACAGGAAGTCAGGTGATTTATTCTGTTCATTTATTATCCTGACACTGGAAGCAATGTGCATGATAAGTATCATAATCTTGAGACCCTGGCATGCTTTGGTTGCACTCTTGCAGGGCATTATGGTCTGGCCAAACTACATTTTCCAAGGTTTTTGCCAAAAATTAAGCATTTCTCCAAAACATTCTTAAACTCCGTCATGAAGAAGTTTGAGTTGTCCTGTGGATGATGGCTGATTGGATTTTCACAAATAAGCGTGTGATAAGTTCAATTTTATGATGAGTCCTTACATTGTTTAAACACTAAAACCAAGGAAACATAGTTATCAATATCAAACATAATGACATTAAAGCACAACTCCACTTGCTGCTGTTATGCCTATTGAACTCATGGCATAAAGCCTCTTATTTGTGTTTTGATTGGAGTGTTTGGGACAATGTTGTGCATAGCACCATATTGTTAAAAAGTCACTTGCACATCCATGGGACCACCAGGGCCATGGTCTCCCTTTCATTGGGAAAAGGCCCAACTTGTCTTCCCCTTTTTGATGAAACATTTGAGGGTAGGCTAAGTTACACCAATGAAGCTTTGGGCCTCCCTCAGCACAGTCTGCATCTGCCCTTAAAAATAATGAGTTATCCTGCTGCACCTAAAGGTTTGGTTGTGCGGGAAGGAATGCACTTCTTTTGGGCTTAAGGCTACCATGTGGCGAAGATGAAATTTAGTGATATCTCTTCCAGCTTGAATATTTAACCCACCTCTGCTAATTTGAGTAGGGATACTATTTCTTGAAAACTATGTTCAGCAGCTACAAACATCAGGTAGCATCATGGTGGCTAAAAACAGCCCAATGTATGTTACAAGATTGGCTGTCTGTTTTGCAACAAGCTTGGGAGAGTGTTCTGAGGTTATAACCAGACTTGTACCATAAGTTCCCATAAATGCAATAATATCTTGAACATTGGTCCTTGCATAGGTAGAGCAGTCTGCATATAGAAACTGCACAAAAAACAGGTATTAAACAATTTTTATTTCTTTTGCTGTGATAGAACTGAACTGTGTATAGTTTTTGTGATTGGAAGACTGTTCATGCACATTTTAAGGGAAATATCAAGATGTTGTGTTTTGTTTTCTTGTTTTGGGTATATAACTGCCTGATTACCAGATGAACTTAGTAGTAATGATAAAAATGGTGATATATCATGATGTGTGGGCACTGTGGCTAAATTCAGCCAGTTGGGTGTCAAGGGTGTAGATATTAATTCATGCCACTGGATTACTTTGCTGTTAGGCTTTTTGGCAGCTGTATTGCTCCTCCCCTTATCTGAGTCCAACCGATGGGCACTGAGCAGAGGATGGTTGGTGTCTGACTGCTCCAGGCAATACAGACTGGACAGGCAGGTCAGCAAAGGGTGCAAAGGTCAGTGTAGAGGCAACCAATAACCAGCGATGGCGATTTAGAGCCGTGGCAGGAACAAGTCTGACAGCATGAATTTCAGTCTACATCCTTGACATCTAACTGACTAAATTTAGCCACCCTGTGTGTGTGATTGTGCAGGCTTTAAGGCATGCAGAAATATTTAAGTGAAAGCAACCAGTTTTTCCATTCTGACTGCAGGTGGAGGCACAACCAAAAGCACTGCCCCAGATAACTGTACTATCCAGTGTCCATGGCCTATAGTGTTTGTGAACAGCCCATTTGCTTGCATTGCAGTGGTCATGGCACCTAGGAAGGACCAGGTGGACCGACTGGCCTGGCAGTGGGCCGAGACCACCTCCCCGGAGGACGTGACGTTCGAGCACGTGCTCTCGGCATACATTCTGCACCCGCCGCACAGCCGCAAGACTGCCTGCAAGTCAGTGATGTGTTACTGTCTAGAACTTGGCAGATTGTGTAGTAGATTTAGTGATGATGTTTCAGATTTTCTTTGTGCTGTTTGGGGATGATGTATATTTAGCTTCTAACAAAAGCTTTGCCATCCCTAAAAACACTTCATGGTATAAATTCATGTGCTTTACATACATTTAGTAATGTGTTCAGTTATGTGGGCTGTACAAAGTCATCACAGTAATGCGTTCACCCGTCATAGAGTTGGCTGTTAGGTCACATAAGGAATGTCCTTGCCTGTCCGATATTTGGTTTCCTCTCTCTGCATATTTTAGACAAGATTGCCAAGACCAGCCTCACCATGTCCATTCCTCACACCATCTCTCTCCCGACCCCCTGCTGGAATAACTACCGGAGCATGCCTCGCTTAGTGTGCGGTCTTCGCCCCATCTCCCTCTGGACCTCCGCAGGAAGAACTGCCGGCACCAGCCGCTGTGCCTGTCCGGCCTGGGGGAGCACGAGTGGCTGCACGGCGGCGACGCCACGCGGCTGTTCACCGGCACCGAGGAGGAGCCGGACGTGCGGCCGGCGCACGTGCCCGCCGGCCTCAAGAACCTCGGCGCCACCTGCTACGTCAACAGCCTGCTGCAGCTCTGGTTCCATAATCGCAAGTTCAGGTGGGAGTCCTGGCAGGTCGGCCTGGTGGTGAGCAGGCGTTATTAGTGGTAGATGGAGGGCTCGGTGGTGTGGTTCTGCCGGAAAGGATTGGAGCGCATAGAACAAGGCGTGAGGACATCGTGAAAAATAGGAGGCGGGGGACTGAGTTGTCTTGAGATAGTTTGTGCAGTGTGACGTTGTTTGTTGGGCTTGTATCACAAATTGAAAAGTGGATATTTTGGCCATGTCCTGATGTATGACTGCCAGCACTGATCACATTGAGGCCGTGGCAAGTTTCACTGTACCATTTCTGGCGTAGTTCTTCTGGCCTGTGCTTACGAAGGGGGTGCATGGCCCTCCAACCCGGTCTGCTTTGTCTCCTGCAACCTTCCTGGCACTCCTAGTGGCCTAGTGTCGCGGCAGGGGCGTAACATCACCCTGTCAAGCGCGCCGTGTACCGCGTCCCCTGACCTCCGTCTGGCCCGGCCCGGGGCCGTCGTCAGGAGGGCGATCCTGCAGTGGGAGCCGCACGTCGACCCCGTGGAGCAGCTGAACGAGACGTTGCTGACGCGGCAGTACGTGCCGATGACGCCGATCGGCCACCTGCAGCTCATCTTCGGCTACATGCACGGCGGCCGTCTCCGGTGAGAGCGAGTCACGTATGGGCCGAGGGGGCCAACCTTTATGTGCACGGTGGCCATTTGTGGAGAGATCAGGCCACCAAAATAGACGAAAGGTTTAAGCATGTACATACACCGCGACCGTCTGTGGTGAGGGCAGGCCGCCTCCTCACAGACGGCTGGGGGGGGGGGGCTGTTGACTCGAACAAAATCGCCCGTGACCCGTATTTCTTTGGTCGTGACTAGCTGGATGATTTATTGGCTGTTATGATTGGTTTCCTCAGAAGACTGCATGATATAGTAGTTATGGGCTTCTGGCTGGGAGGCTGCTAGTTTGAATTTGTCCCATGACGGCCTCGCACGAAGCCCGCGGCAACCGGCGTGAGAGTTGACGCGAAATGTCTGGCAGTTGGAAGGGTTTATGCTTGTAAACACCAAGTAACCACAATTCTTTAATGGATATAGTAGTTTTTACTTACGTTTGGTGTGTTGTGTATCAGGCTGTTTGTAGCAGTCTGAATGAGATTGTGCTTGTGATTTAGCGCGAGTTCGAAGATAAGCTTTAATCGAGGCCAAAACTTGCTTTTGATAGCAGAAGATGACTGTGGTATATGATGCCTCACAGTTAAAGACATCAATTGTAGTGATGACAAGATGATAATAGTGGACTGAAACGTGACACGTGACACTGTCTGCTTTTAGGGCGTTTGTCAATCCCGTACCCGCATATAACAACTGTGTCTCGACGTCCTGATATCTGCCACTCTTTGTTCATGGCTGTTTCGCTGCAGAACCAATGTGTATTTGAATCTTGATGAATTTTTGTCCAACGGGGCTGAGTGCCATGTAAGATGGATATTGGCGGACGCCTTGAAGCTTCAGTGACCACTGTTCTCACAGGACGGTGGACCCGTCGCCGTTCATTCTGTCGCTGCGGCTGGACACAATGTACCAGCAGGACGCGCAGGAGTTCAGCAAGCTGTTCAGCACGTTGCTGGAGGAGGGCCTGTCGCACCAGAGCCGGCCGGAGGTCAGGGGAGCCGTCCAGGACCTGATGAGGGGAGAGTACCAGTATGTCACCAGGTAAGTTATTATGGTGGATGGTGGTGGATGTAGCTGGTATGTAGTAGCGGGATGGTTCTGAGGTCAACCATTAACATAACAGTGACGTCGGTCAGTGAATCAGGCAGTGGGTGAGCATGTGAGGTTTGTCGGTGCCAGTGTGCAATCGGACTATGGTGTAAGTCAGCCGGCAGAGGGGAGATGAGATTATCCGCTGACTCCGCCGCCAGCATATGGAAATGTGCGATTCCTTTGCGCTTGGAGGCCGGACGTGGTCTCTGTGTCCAACATTGGAGGAGTAATGTCGAGATGGCCGACATGTCGACAAATTTGTCGTGATCTGTCATTTAAAAGTAACTGAGACAATCGTCATAGATGGGTCATTGTTTTGCTTGGCAGCACGCCTCTCTGTCTCTTTTGTCTGACGGTGACGGTAACGTCTGTTAGTTTTGCGGTTCGTAAGCCACAGCCGTAATGCGCTTGCGCCATGGGTGCTTCCAGATGCAACGAGTGCCTACAGGAGTCGACCTGCCCGTCGTACTTCTACGAGCTGGACCTGCAAATCCAGGGACAGAAGCAGCTCTCCGACTGCCTGGCGGAGTTCCTCCGAGAGGAGAGCCTGACGGGAGCGAATCAGGTAAGAAAGGAGCTCATACGGCTCCATACTGCTCATCTGGCCGGACGTGCTGCGTAAACTGAGTTTGTCTCACGGACTCACAGAACGTGCGTTCTTGTGTCACTTGTGGTTTGACATTGATCTGAGAAGGAAAAAAACGTGATACATGGAGTTGAGCCATGTCGGATATGCAAACGCGTACGGAACATAGAACTCTGTCACATTGTGCTGCTGACTGTGCAGCCAACTGCACCCCCATCATTATGTAAGCACCTGTACCGTTTGCGTCCGCGAGAGACAGCTGTCCCTGTATTATATTGGTCCTCTGTGATGGCCGGCCGTGACGGTGGCTCGCTCTGAGGCCGCGCCCTACTGCCGCAGTACAACTGCCAGACATGTCAGGCCAAGCGGGACGCCTCGCGCGCCATCCGGCTCACCTCGCTGCCGCCCGTGCTGAACTTCCAGCTGATGCGCTTCGTCTTCGACCGGTCAGTCCGCCTGCTATTGCCTGCCGATCTGCTGTACTGCACTTCAGACGGTTTGTAGCCTGATGACGTTGAAGGGAACAGTACATTTAGCTCGAGTGCATTCACTTCGAACGGATACGCAGTTGTAGATTTTTTTGAGACGAGTGAGCATCTTCTGGTGCATTTGTTTCTGTTGTGAATTTTAAGTAACAGGGCATATAGCAAACATTGTCACCAATCACCTCAGGTTTTCTTTCCACACCCTGCTTTGAGCTGGTCGCCAATGCCCCTAACAGTGTTTGGGAATCGACCATGATATGGTAGACTGACCGGTTTCACACACGCTGTGGTGCGGCTGCCGCAGTGAGACGGGCCTGAAGAAGAAGCTGTCGTCGCACCTGCGGTTCCCGGAGCTGCTGGACGTCTCCGAATACGTGCGCCAGCCGGCCGGCAGCGTCACCTACCGGCTGCAGGCCGTGCTGCTGCACAAGGGGCCGTCCGCCTACTCTGGCCACTACACGGGTACGGGACCGCTCGCTGGACGGATGCAGAGGCGAGCAGGGTCCCGATCGGGGACAGGCTGCCTGGTCCGGACATTACACGGGCACAGGACGCCCGTGACCGCCAGACGGATGCAGGGCTAGGCAGTGTCCGGGTTCAGGGACATCCGTCCTGCTGTGGTCATTCTGCCTGGTCTGGATGTCACCGGACGGACACAAGGCCAGACATTGTCCGTGATCAGGGGCGTCCTGCGTGATCTGGACATGACAGAGCCCCAGGACTCCTCAACAGATGGACACAGAGCCAGACGTGGTCCGGATTTGGGGACACCCTGCCTTCCTTGGACTTTACACAGGTACAGGACCACTCACGAGACGGATAAAGGGCCGAGCGTCGTTCGGAGTCAGGGTTACGCTACCGTCTCTGAGTACTGTACAGACAGTTTGGCTACTCTTGCGGTGCGTGCATGCCGTTCGCACACTGTGGGCGCTTACCAAACGGACTGGCCTGTAACCCCCAAAAAATTACAAACACTGGGACTTCCCCTTACATACAGGAAAACAGGGCTTGATCTCGCCATACCCTGTCAGATGTATTAGGGCGGTTGCAATGGCACACACTGAAAATACAGGAAACTTTGAAAAACTTCGAACACGGGAACGGGAAAATTCCAGCAGTACCGGTATGTTGTTTTCATGTTATATGTGAGTCGCCCGTAATTTTTGGACGCGAGCTACCGTTTATTACTTCCTATTCGTTTTGATATGCAAACCATTAGAGAGTGGATCATGCCTTTTTGTTGTGTGTGTTTTTGTGCTGGAGGCGCGAAATGAATGCCGCTTAGCATGGTATCATTGCTTCTCTATGTGCCTTTAGAATCTTCTGGCACACGAGTAGCGGCCTGTTCACGTCACGTGGCCCTCGGATGACACGTGCCATGTTTGTTATGAAGCGCGTCAGAGGCGGCGGTGAACTCGACCCTCACGTCTGTCGGCGGCGAGTGTTGCCCGTGTCCCGTCCTGTACCGCCGCGCTGACACCGGCCCCTGGCCCGCCTCCAGCGCACATCTGCGACAGCGAGACGGGTGCCTGGTTCCGCTTCAACGACGAGGAGGTGGAGAAGATCAAGACGCTCAAGCTGACCGCCGAGGACGAGCTGGAGGGTCAGTGCAGGATCGGGGTCAATTGCGCATGGAGGGACACTGCTTCAAAGTCGAAGCGCGTTGTCCTGCATTGCGTTGTAGGGGTATTGTGCTGCATTTTCCATGAAAAGCTTTGATTAGCTTGTAGGAATTTTGTATTTGTTCTCATGGGTCGCCGCAGATAAATCACATTTTGCTAGCTTTCTGTGTAGAGATTCCACAACATGGAACCTGCAGAACTCATTCGACATCCGCTCGTGTCACCAGAGGGCTGTCATCAGTGTAAGTCCCGAGCGCTCACCATACGCATCTGTGCCAGCAGACCCGACCAAGAAGTCGAAGCAGTCGCGCTGTCCGAAGGGTTTCCACTCGTCCAACCAGGCGTACATGCTGGTGTACGGCCGCGTGACGGAGCCGCGGCCGTCGGCGGGCCAGACCCCGGCAGAGCTGACCCTGCCCGACCACATCCAGACCATGGTGGACGCCATGAACGCGGGCGTCGACGACCAGTTCCGCCAGAACGAGCAGGCCAAGGTGAGGGACGACGAGGTTCTGTAGAACAAACAGGTCGAGGACAGACCCGGACAGAAAGAACGAGCAGGCCAAACTGAGAGGACGACCAGGTCCGACAGAAAGGGCAGACCAAGATGAGGGGACGACCAGGCCCGATAGAACGAACAGGTCGAGGTGAGGGAAATAATAGGCGCGACAGAACGTTGGAGAGCGTCTGTGTTGAGAACCTACTTCGTCACATTTATCGTGTTCCAGAACGTCTCTGGAAGAATGCTGACACCACGTCCCACCTGCCCCATACCAGAGCGTCTCTGGAACAGTACTGACATGACGCCACTCCGGTCTGGCTCCAGAGCGTCTCTGGAACACTACTACAGGGATGACGTCACTGGTGTCCGGTTGCAGAGCGTGTCTGTGGAGGAGTATCGGTGTCGGGAGCGGGAGGTGCGCGAGATCTATCCGCGCCTACCGTGTGCCGACGTGCGCCGCCGGCTGCTGCTGCTGCCGGCCGCCTGGCTGGCCGCCTGGCTGGCCGGGGAGCCGCCCGGCCCGGTCGACATGAGCGACCTGCTCTGCCGACACGGCCGCCTCTCGCCCTGGCATGCCGCCAAGACCAAGTGCGTCGACCCGGGCGCGGTGAGTGCCTGGGCAGCGGCGGCGACGGCGGCGGGTGCAACAGCGGCCGGCTGGCTCTGTGTACACTCAGTGTGGAGGTCTCGGTGGAGCTTGATGGAAGTTGGAATGGTTCAGGCGCGGACACCGTTTGCGAATCTCCTATGTGTATTCCTTTTTTGGTGCTTGGCGAAACTGTTGGATATGCTACTCACTGTTTTAGCAAACACCAATGCGCCTTTGGTATTGTGCGCTGCATCCCATGTGGTTTGTAGTCGTTCCGGTTTCGTTCAGTCCTGTGAGCAAACGTGTCCTGAATCCTCGTTGGCTCCATTTGATGTTGAACTCGTGGACGATGGGTTGCATAGAGTTGGCTAGTCCAGGAGAGATACTGCTTCATCAGAGTTATTTCTTATTTCCTGACCTGGCTAGCCAGGTGTTTATTTTGTTGCACTTCTCATTTATTTCCCTGGGATGTGGAGCACGAATCGTGAATGTGAACGGGAAGGTTGCAAGTGTGCAGAACTGTAGTGAAACATACAACCTGGGACTTCGAAATATAAAAATTGTCTCGTCTACATGGGCCTGGTCTTAACTATTCACATTGCTCCCCAGGTGCTCAGTGAAGTGCTCAGCACAAAAGGCTGAGCACAGACCAGAGCACAGATCTGCGTGCGATATATTTATCCGCAGCTTCAAGGTGGTGTACGGGACGAAGCTAATCAGCAACGCTTAAAGTCTACCAGTTCTGGGTTGCCATCTGTCAGGGTATCCTGCTGAACTGGCTGCATGACCATCAGGGTAAACTGCTGACTTGTCCATGCAGGTTACCCTGACTTGTCTGTCAGGGTAACCTGCTGACCTGCTTGTATGACTATCATGGTATCCTTGTGGCCTGTCTGTGTCACCTTCATAATGACCTGCTGACTTGTTCGTGTGTCCGTGAGGGTAACCTGGTGACCTGATGGTGTAACCTGCTGACCTGTATGGGTGGCCATCAGGGTAACCTGCAGATCTGCCTATATTATCGTCAGGGTAACCTACTGGCCTGTCTGTGCGACCTTCAGGGTAACCTAATGACCTGTCTGTGTGACCATCAGGGTAACCTGCTGACTTGTCTGTGTGACCGTCAGGGTAACCTGCTGACATTTCCGTGTAAGCTGCGGACGCGTGTGACCGCCGTGTAACCTGCGGCCTGCTGACCTGTCCGTGTGTCTGTCCGTCAGGGTAACCTGCTGACCTGTCCGTGTGTCTCTCCGTCAGGGTAACCTGCTGACCTGTCTGTACGGAGGCTCGGGGTTGGACGAGACGGCCCTCTGTCGGGACTGCATCCAGAACCGATGTCGCGCCATCAGAGCCAAACTGGCGCTGGAGGAGGATGCCCGGATGGTCTCCTCACTGCTGCGGGAGGACCTGTCACCGTGAGGAACCGGGAGTGGGTGCCACGCGTTTGGTGGTTCGCCACTAGAATGATGTGTTAACGGTGATCAGCAGTTTCTGGGGAGGAGACTTTTAGTAGAGGTTTTGCTTGATGTTAATGACTGCCAGAGCGTCTCTATCATGGAAGAGTTGGTGTTCTTGATGTTCTTTGCCTGATTTACACGATTGAGTAATGTTTCGTGACCACATGGATGAACCTCAGCCAGCGACAGTGTATAGACACGCTTTCAGTGCCTCCTTCCGTCCTCCAGACTCTTCGCACAAATCCTCTCAGCGATTGTCACAAATTTACCGTCAATTGCATACAAACTAAGCGCATTGCAAACACGAAGACCCGTAGCCGATAACCTGTGCGCGATGTATCCGGATACGTTACGTCCCCCCAACAGGCTTGTCTACCGCTGACGCCACACCGTCTCCTTCAGCGACACGCCGGCCGTCTGGGTGGGCAAGACGACGCTGCGCATCTGGAAGCGGCTAGCGCTGCTGTCGCTGCCGCAGGGCGGGCCGCCGGCGGCGCCGAGCGCGGCCAGCGACACGTCCTGCCCGACCAGCCCGGCGGCGCGCCGACAGCGGCCCGGCCGGCCGGCGGCCGGCTCTCCCGGCCCGGCCGGCCGCCGCAGGCAGCGCTCCGACAGCGGCGCGCCGGCCGCCGCTGGTCCGGCCGGCGAGCAGGCGGCGCAGGAGCGGCGGACCTCGGCGGAGGCGGCCGCCGGCGCCGCGCCGCGGCCCGAGGCGGCGCTCAACGGCACCGGCAGCACCAACGGCGTCCGGCCGGGCCCGGCGGCGGCCGAGCCGTCCCCGGCGGCGGTGGCGGCCGGCCGGTCGGGGTCGGAGGAGCCGGCCGCGGCCGCCTCTCCAGTTCAGGACGGGCCGAACGGGGAGCGGGCCGCCGCCGACCACCAGCCCGCAGAGCCGCCCAACACCGCCGCCTCCGCCTCCGCCTCCACCTCCGCCGCCGACGGCACGTCTAACGGGTCGGCGTGTGCGGTCGCCAGCGGCAGCGGCCGGCCGGCGCAGAACGGCACGACCGCGGCGGCGGAGTCGGACAGCGACGGCACGGCGCGGGGCGCCAGCGCCGCCACCGAGACCGACGACACTTCGGGCGCCGAGGACGACGAGTTCAACGGCGACATCCGCTGCTCGCACGGTGAGGGGAGGGCTGGCTTGGTCGAGGGATGGAGGGAAGTTGTTATAGGGGTGATGTTTCGTTCAAGGAGTCGTGAGCGGGAGTTGTATCAGAAGCTGGTGATTGCCAAAAGTAACGGCGCTCCAAGGTATCATTGTCTTGGCATTGCGGGCAGAAGTCTGAGGCGGAATGTTGATATTCTTTCGTGCTGAGTGACTGAGTGACTGAGTGAGCAGGAGTGACTGATGGCACCCTAAGGGAATCTGTTATGGTTAATACACGTTGTTTAATCGAGCGCAGCTTTATTTTGTCGTGACCATTCAGCTTTTCGTGAGTCTTCCGTTGTTGGTTCCGGCGAACAGTGTCAAGATGTAAACGCCGTTTGACCTGTACGATATATTGAGTTTTGGTGTCATCCATGACTGTTTATAAGCGGGATCAAAGCAAATGGACCGGAGCATTTGTTGTACGTTCGTGACGTGCGTTCCTGACGTGCTCGTCTCAGGTGAACTCTGTGTGGAGGAGGGTACCCGGCGGCTGGTACCGCGGCCCGTGTGGCACATCTTGACCAAGTACTTTCCGGACGCCAAGGAGTACGGCCGAGACCAGCCACTCTGCGCCCAGTGCAGGGTAAGGCGCCGGCGGCCAGCAGAGCATGGTTGGTCCGGTGGTCGGAAGGTGTCGGGTTCGTGGTCACCGCTGCGTTCTTTGCGTAAGTCTTAGTGCGCGCACCATCATGAAGGGTCTCGACGTCTAAGGACCGTGATGGCTGGATCCTGGTTGCGTAAGCCAACTTCGGATGACAAGCTGGCTGTTTGTAGCATTGCATTGGACCATCTGGGTAATAGAAAGAAGACCTCTGTAGGATGATTAGTACGTTGTGTGTGGCGACGCTGCATCAGTTTGCGTTTTTCATTCATAAATTTGTCCTTGAAATCGGTGCGCACAGGTTTTGCTGCCGTCTTCTATAACTAGTAGTCCAGCTATCATTTTCAACGCGTTTGTTTGATCTTATCTTGTATTACTTGATTTGCAGATTGGCTGATGTCAGATACATGGACTAGATCTCATTGTTTTCAGAGCCTTTTTTTGATTAGCCCGCGAGGGCTCCATTCTTGACGGGTTCCGATCCTCCACCGTGCCGTCTCTGCCGCCGCGGTGTGCAACACGCCAGCCCCGCCGTACCTGATGCCCAGCGTCGGCGGCCCGCAGGAGCAGGTGTCCGAGGAGGAGCAGATGCGCCAGCTGTACCGGCAGATGGCCGCCGAGCAGCGCGCCGCCCTGGCCGACCTCTACAGCGACCGGCTGCGGCCCCAGGTCGCCGCCGCCGCGTGCCCGGCCGGCCGGTACCACGCCGTCGGCCGCGACTCCACCGAACTCTGGCGCAAGTTCCTCAAGTGAGTGGGCGCGGCCTTGGGCGGGCGGATCACAGGCGTGTGGTGGGCGTAGTCACGGGTAGGTATGTGTCCGGGTGGAGGCTTTGGCTCGGGCATCCTACGGACGAAAGCTCCTGTGGAGTCGTCGGTCGGGGCGTAGCCGCCGTAGGGGCATTGTTTTGCTTCCGTTTGGGCCGGAGCTTGTGTCGACTCACGTGGACAGTTGCGACAGGAACATGGCTGCAGTTCGGACGGCTGTGACGTCAGGTACCCAGCCGTCTGGGAACAGTATCCTTGGCCCGCCGACTGCTGCTTACCGGACGCTGAGGCACTTAGCCAGGATTTTCCTCAGGTGGGGGGGGGGACATTTGCCAAATTTCGTCGTATGCTACTGGCATGCGACTAAATTTGTAGGAAAAAGCGGCGATTTTATGTAACTGGTGTCGTATTTATCGCACAGAAAAACATGTTTGCTTTTGCAGCATATATGATTACTATTCCGTATTCCTGCGAAATCGCTAAATATCTAGTGTAGACTGCTTGGCTTGGGGGAGCGCGTGGCCCCCATGCTGACGCTTGGTTAAATTCCTGTAGACGCCCAGTTGTTAGAAGACCCGATGCACAGATAATCACCCAATCAAAGGTCGTAAAACTGCTTTTTTGTCAGATTTAATTTTCAAAACACTTGCTGCTCAGACAACCGCACTTTGTACGCATTAAAATTTTGTAATATCGTGGTTTCAGACTGAAGATTACCACGTGCTTTAGCTTCACATGTGCAACATTTTTGTATATGCGTGAACTCCAGAATGTCGTGCTCCGCTGGCAAACTTATGCTCGAACAAAAGCGTAACAAAGATTGCCATATCCCCCCGTGCCTGGATATTGGGACGTTGGGCGCCGCGTTTGTTTCTGTCACGACCCCTGGGGCGGTCATGCCGAGGTCTGGTGGGGCATATCTGCCAGTGACCTATCCAGTACTCCCGTGATGGCCGTCAGGCCGTGGCGATGTGGACAACACCAAGGCAACAGGGCGTCTCAGTCGCCGCCGGGATGGTTGCCGATGGATGACGTCACTTCCTTCACGCTCGGGCTGCCTATCTGGCCACGTCGCTTACCATGGCTGGAGGCCGGCCGTTTGGACTTGTTCGGAGTTGATGAAGGTGTGAGGAAGGGCACGTGGTGCCGGGATGCTGTGAGTCAGGTGTGAACAGCCCTGCGATCCTGTTTGTGCCAATAACAAGGTTAAAATCGCACTTTTCTGACGTGATGTTGATGAAAACAAAATGAAAAAATGACAGGAGAACATTTTATTAGATACATAGGCCAATATCGAGAACACTGTTTACAGGGTGCGCATTCGGATTTATTTGTACAGTTGCAGCCTAAATTGAGGCTTAACAAACATCACATTGTTATTCTGGAATGGGCAGTAAATTGATAATCTTGATAAGTGAAAAACTATGAAAATCATTCATGAACATTATGGTAATGAATCATTTGGATATGTGTGGGGGAACTCTGTTTATTTGAGAAAAAAAGAGCTGATTCCACCCATTCAGAAAATTCCGAGAAAAAAATTGTGTTCAGGTCCGAAAACTTGAAAGTGGGCTAAATCCTGACCTTAGTCGACAAACGAGAATTATGAAGTCCGATGCCGGAATGCGGCCGTTGGTGGAACCACGCAGAAACTGGTTGGATTGTTGCTTGGTGCCGTTCGGTTGTGTTAGTTAATATGACCATGTCGTTGAATTGCGTACGTGGGATGTGGACGCAATTGCAGTGTTTTTGACTATGCTTTGCTATAAATCTTTATTTGTTAAGTTGTTAAAAAGTGCATTGGGAATGCAGCTCTGCTTCACCAGTCTTGACATCTCGGTTTGCATTTGCTTCGGTGATTGAAAACCTAACACGTATCTACAGTTTGTTGCTTGAATGGTGCCATTTCATATAACTGTCTTTCGAGCATTCAGGCCTCGTTGCAGAACAGGATTTAAGGAGCTGACATGCGTTATTTTGTTAGTGGCGTGCCACTTTCGGTTTCAGTTTGTTTCATGTTTTTTTTTCGCCCCGAGAAAGAACTGGTGGCCTCAGCTCGTTTCGCTCATTGCTCCCAAAACATCCGCCGTGTCAGGGGAGGCGCAAAAAATATCATTCGACGGCAGAGATTGCCGGGGGAAAATGTGCTCGGAGGGCCGGCCAAATATGGCGGTGACCACAACAGGCTGGGAGGAGTGGACGGAAGACGAGTTGTCGGCTGCTGATGCTGCTGGAATGAATACTGAACTTTGTCGGAATTCTGGGGGCGACTCGTGATTGCAGTTCACAATGTTAAGACGTCTTATGCCTGATTCTGATTCTGCAAGGACGACTCTGTGCTGTGGAGAGGACGTTTGCGCTTCAAATGTTCGTTCATGCTCACTCCCTGTCAGTGCTCCGTCATAGGACTGAGAAAAGCCTCCACCCTCCGAGCCGGCGTGACGAGACCAGAGTGGGATGGGCCTGAGTTGGTGGTACAGTGTCACCCTCGCGGATGAAATATCGAACTCGACCCCCACCGACATTGGATCCACCAACCATCCCTCATCCGGAGCTTGACACCGCTACACTTGACGTCCGCGTCGTCCTGTGCGTCACCGATTTCGGCCGGTTGGTGACGACGACGACGACGACGACGATGACGATGATGATGACGATGGTGATGATTATGATTATGATGATGATGATTACGATTACGATTAATATTATGATTATGATGATGATGACGGTGATGATGAAGACGGTCTGCTGATGGTCCCCCGGTTGGCGGATGTCCGTGTTCCGGCGCCGGCGGTTCCCGGGTCTGGTCGGTCCGTCCGTGCGCCGCCACCGGTCCCTGTCGCCGGCCACAATGGCATTGTGCGGCCGCCAGCTCATCAGGCTCGGCCGCCGCCGACGAGGGCGGCGGAATTCCGCCTTTCAGCCGGGCGCGGCGCCGTTTTTGCCGCGGGCGGCGCCATCCGCTGCCCGCTCACTGCCCACGCTGCCCGCTCGCTGCCCGGCCGCCGGCCGCTGCATCATTGTCACTTCGTGGCGCGTTTTTATCGGGCGCTTCTCATCCATCTTGCTCTTCTTTTATTTGCGCTGCACCATTCTTCTCCGTGTTTTTGGCCGGTGCTGCTTTGATAGATCGGTTTTTAATTGGGGCCGCTGGCGGAATTGGCTGCCCGCTGGGCCGACTAGGCCGACGGGGCGCAGCCGACAGCGGCCAGCCGAGCGGAACAGCTGGCTTCCCTTCTTCCCGGCGGCCGGCACCATCAGACCAGACGGCCCTTCACCTGCAGACCAGGAGGTCCTGCACCACCGGACCAGACGGCCCTTCACCTGCAGACCAGGCGGCCCTGCACCACCGGACCAGACGGCCATTGTCAGCAGACCAGGCGGCCGCGTTATCCAAACACTCTGATCGGGGCGTTCCCGACTCGCTGAACTGTGCCGACTGGGGGTAACCTTTAGCTTGGGTTCAATTGGACACGAAGGCAGTTTTTTTGTGGGGCTTGCAGTTGCTCTTGAGAAGTGACTTGCTCCAAAAACTAGGCAAGTTGGTATGGTTGCGTTTCTGAATGAACATGCATAACTGTCTGGGTAAGGCCGTTTTTTGTCCGTCTCGGGTGAAGCTATCCGTGTAAAGACAAACGGGACAAGCGCGAAGCTAGAACCATTCTTTTTACGTATTTCTGGGCTCCATTCCAGTGTCCGTCGAACATACATCAGGTAGCAAATAGCATACGGAAATTCTTTTCCAGCGAAACATTTCCCCTGTGTTTCCCGTTTGAGTCTCCCTCCTGCAATATTGCGCGTGACAGCAGGCTATTTTCGTGCTAAATCTACACCGTCGAGCTTCGAAGCGCTAAACTTAGTCGTTGGTTGTCTGGCGGGAGAAACATGAGCTGTGTCATCTGGAGAACACCAGCTGCACCACGGGCGGCTCCTGTTTACCGCCGGAGTCACTGTGTGACCTTGTAAAAGGCCGGCATTTCCCTGCATCCTTCTAACCCGGCCCGAGGGAAAAGTGGCCAGATCACTGCCGGCCTGCTCTCTCCTAGTGTTCGTCCGGTGGCGATCTTCCACCCCGGTCTCGAGTCAGTGCAGCGGGATTCCCATTGTCGTGCTGATCCCTGGGTCCGTGGCCGGCCGGCCGGAGTGCCATTGTGCCGCTGATCTCCGAGAGGGGCCGGGCGGCGGCGCGGCGCCCCGCCGCCGTCGCCGCCGTATTGGCATTTCCCCGTCTGCCGTGTCGTTCGCTGACGGTGGGAACGCGGGCCTGCGCCCGACCGAACGGCCGCCCGGGGGCTGTTTCTTCGGCCGGCCGCTCGTAAAAATAACTGCCGCCAATTTCTTTCCCGCTTATTGCCCGCCGAAGAAATGCTTGAAATACGACGCCGACAAGCGGAATTTAAACGGGCTGCGCGGGTTAATGAAGACCGCCGTTTGCGGGACGTCTTGTTGGCGGGGAGGCTTTTTAATCAGAGCGGTCGGCCGGCCGGCGAGCTGTGTCGCCGCGTGCCGCGCGGGCCGGCTGGCACAGGCGGCCGCCGTCCGGCCACCGGGCGCTCCGTCACGGCGCCGCCGGCCGTGGCCCGCCGAATGTATAATGTTCTCGAGAGAATTACTTTTTGTTGTAATGCGTACGTTTGGGCACGGTGATTGCTTCGTGGATTTTATCGTATGTGGACTGGGTACGATTACTTTGGTACCTGCCTTTTTGTTGGTCGGGAGCTTTTTCTTCCCAGCGAGATCTTGCCTTCTTCCGAATGTCTCACTGACGTCCTTCGTTTGATGATATCATTTCTGCACTAAATCTGATGTCTTAAGGGGTTCGAGTTAGCTAGTGTGTTGTCATAATGCATGCGTCCTGTCTCATTTACGGGTTGGAGGTGCTGTTTATACCATCGTCGCCGTTCGCCGACGTCGGCCTGCACGGTCTGTTACAGAGATCCGGCGCGGCGAGATCCGGCCAGCCTGGAGACTCGCAGTCTGATCTGCCGCCACGGGGGCCTGCTGTTCTCGCCCAGCCTGCGGGCCGACAGAGAGAGGTGAGGGTGTGGCGGAGGACGGAGAGGCGACACTGCGAGAGACACGAGAGAGGAGATTGTGACCGAGGATAGAGAGGGTTGAAATTGTGAGGAGAATCTCAGAGAAGTGAGATCGGTGATCTTATTCATCGCCACGGAGTCTGCTGTTCTCACCCGGCCTGCGAGAGAACAGTGAGAGTCGGGAGTGGGATAAATGAGATCGGCAGTATGATCCAGAGTCTCTCGTTCCTGTGCCTCGCACAACCTATGGAGGGAAGGGGTGGAAAACAAAAGGGTGATGTAATCGACAATCTGAAATACACTTTCTTTCTCCTGTTCTCACCCGTTCACAAGGGGACAGAGGGGGAGGAACCGTGGGAAATATGTTAAAACCTCTCTGTGAATGCATGATTTATATGGCTGATTATGGGGCAGGGGAGTTCGTTGGAGGGTATTTGGGACATGCGACGTCATAGAGACACGTTCCCGGGTTGTAGGAGAAAGCATAAGAGTGTCGTCCGTCAAAGTTTCGCCGAGTCTAATGCAGTCCAGCGCTGAAGACGCGGATTAGCTGACAGCCTTCTGTAGGAGCACACTGCGACCATGCAGCAGACGACTGTTTTACTGGCGGTGTCACGTCGTCCTTGGAACGGAAGGGTGCCGGCGTTGTCCTCGCGCACACCGAGGGGCCGCGGTCGATAGGTGTTTGAGCCGCTCGCTTATCCCCGGCGTGGTGCTCGCGTGTTCGACCACCTACATGTACGTCATGGAACTACTTGGAAGATTCGATTAGTGTGATCGATGGCGGGGAAAACGTTACGCGATGAACGCCAAGGACATGCGATGTCTGGGGAACTATAAACGAGACGACACAGTTAACGGCGTGTTTCTCGTGCTTTTTATTTACCGTCCGTGACATGGTTCATTTACTATCGAAGATGCTGGCCATTGTTTTAGGCTCGCGGTATTTGAAAATGTCATCGGCAACCAGTACATTCGGTTTACGACCAATAAAGCCATCCTTTCGGGGCCGCATCTCGGGATGTCAGACGCACGCCGACTGCATTCATTCTCGCAGAGACGTTCATCCCGTAGTCATTCACAGTCAGGCAGTCGTTCACAGTCGACAGCGGACGATATTGTTTGCCCGCCCCCGGCGGCGTTATCTGCCATGGACGATCTGCGGCCGGTCGGGGCCGCCTCGTCCCCGCCGCGTCTCGCGCGCGTTTCACGCACCTGTCACGCGGTCGTCTGACGGACGTCATCTGCCTGTCTCACGGCTGTCGGCGGCCCGTCGACGGGCGGCGAGACGCGCCGTCAGCCGCGCCGGCCGCCCGGCGCCGGCTCGGTCCGCTGCCGGCGGCGGCCGAGGCGGCCGGCGGGCGGCGTTTCGGCGGGATGGAGCGGTGTCTGATGCCGGCTGGATCGCGGGAGATTGTCGGCGAACGGTGTTCAGCTATTAGAGCGTTCGCCGTTCTTGACAGGTTATACTGTCTGATTGGGGAATATCGCGATCTGTCTGTGCTTGTCGTTTGTGGTGCGTGCTTTGCATCACGCTTATCGATACCTCGCATTCCGACTGGTTTTCGCTGTATTCGTGAAGTTATCTCGTCTTCGCCTGATTATTTTGGGTTTTCTGTGTAGATGGGTCCAGTTCAGCGCCCTCCTTGATGGCTCCTGATCTCCCTGATTTGGCTGCCGCAGTCCCCGAAGGTGTGTTCCCTGTATTTCCTGTCCCGATATTCCCCGGTGCCTCCTTCAGTTTTTCCCAGTATATTCCTGTCCGTTCTCGATGCCTCCGTCGGTGTGTTTCCGATATTCCTTGTCCGTCCCGGTGCCTCCGTCGGCGCTGCTCCGGATCGGCGGCCCATCCCTCGTCTCCGTCGGTGCCGTCGGGCCCGATTAGGCGGCCGGCGGTCGGGCCAGCATCAGCCGTTCCGCTCGGGCGCGCGCCGTCGAAGTCGACGCTGGCGCGATGACGCGTCGTCGGCGGCCATCGGTCACCGGGCCGGGCGCGGCGTCGGTTTGCCGCCCACGCGCCGGGACGTGTCGTGGCGCCGGCGGGCCGCCTCCCCCGGGGCGTTAGCGATGCAGGGCGCCGGAGATGTAGGGCTGGGAATGGGCATCGGTCACGGTGGGCCGGCTCGTGATGAGGTAATTGAAGTGGGCGGGTGATGGCGTTTAGATGTGGCGTTGCGATGTGCTGCGATGTGTCATTCTGAGATTTCTTAGGAGTTTAAAAAAAAAACAAGAGCTGGGGAACGAAAGGTCGTGTTGATACACATCCTTGGTAGGTCTTGTCTATACGGCGGGCATGCGCTGGTCGGTGGTTTTCTTCGGCACCTGAGGAGACCTTTGATTAACGTGACCATGGCCACATCCGAGTGTGTCTAATCGTAAGCGACGCTTCGTGCCCCAAACCATTGTAGGAGCCTTCTTCCTGCGAGCCTTTAGTGCTCGATCACAACAAATTCGATGCCGCATTGACCCCATTAAACAGTGTCTAAAGCTGGCGTGTGACCAGCGTGGCGCGCCGTCGCGACGAATGCCTTGTGACAAGTCCATCGATGGGGAACGGATGCTGGGAAAAACAAAATCCTCGGAGCGGCAGCGCGACGTGTGCGCAGTGGAGACGCCTGTCACACGGTGGCGGACGTGTGCGCAGTGGAGACGCCTGTCACACGGTGGCAGCGAGACGTCGTCAGACACGGCGGGATGGCAAAGCCATTTGACCCGGGTTCTTGCTGTGCAGTGCCGTAAGTCCAGCGCCGAGTTTCCCACGCCAGCGGGATGGCGGCGCGCTTGCCCGGCGGACGCCACCGCTGCCGCAGAATTTAACACCGGCGTTTCCCCGTTGCTGTCTTCACGGTGACGTCTGTGCGGCGGACGGCGCGATGGTTCGGGCAGGGCCGCCGGCGGGATTGAAAACGTCGGCGGAAGGGCTCGCCGGGGCGGGCGGGCCGCCGCGCCCCGATCCGGGTAATGATCTGAGCGTAACGCTGATGCATGGTTCGTGACTGTTGAGATTCGGCCGAGACAAGGCCGACAGTAATGGATGGACGCCGGCCGGGGACGCGGCCGCTCCGCGCGTCGTTAGCTGATACAAATGACTGAAGCGGGGCGGCGATGGGGCGCGCCGCGCCACCGCCGCCCCGCCAGACGCCGACGGTCGCCGCCGGCGCCGGCGCGGCCGTCGGCGGCGACGCGGCGGCGCGGCGACCTTGAACGGTCGAAGGTGTGCCGCCTGACCTGGAGGAGGAGACGACGTCGACCGCGGCGGCGCGCCCGTCTCCGGCACTCGGCCGCGAGACAGGTTCAACGGTCGCGCCATTTTTTCCCGCGCGCTTTTTGGGCGACGCGCCGTTTTTGCGCGCCGGTTTTTGTGCGCGCCCGGAGACAGAGCGGGCCTGTGGCGGGCCGTTTGTTTGGCGGTGCCGCGCCGCTGCCGCGCCGGCGGATGCGCCGCTCGGTTGCACGCGGAGGACGGAGGCGGCTGCGGCGTTCTCGCCGGCCCGCGGGGTTCAGGGAACTCAGGGCGGCGGCGTGACGACGACAGCTAGAGCGGCGTGGGTCCCCCGCTGTGGCAGGCTCAGAATGAATCGGGTTCGTTCTTTCCGGGACGGTGCAGGCGCTTGCCGTAATGAGGCGAGCTGGCGTGGCAGGCGGATGTGTTCAGACCCGCGTCTTTGGTCTTGGGAACGTCCACCGCGACTGCGGAAATCAGCGTAACGGCTTCGGTAACATGGGCGTCACTTCTCTTCCTTCTTGGAGTCGTCAGTCCGATCCGAGGGCCCTTACGAAGCGAACGGGAGCGAGTGATGGCTGACACTGCGGGGTGACTGACCTCTGGGCGCGTCACAGACACCTGGTGCTCGAACTTGGCCCCTCGACCTCGTGTCATACCTCGCGGAAACAGCGTCCGCAAAAAGACCAGACAGCGCGCAAAAAAAGGCCGTGTGGCCTTCTGTGCGGGACGTCTCGTTTTCTTCAAAACGTGCCGGTGGTGCACGAGAAGGGGAGGGTGCGGGCATTGGCTGAGCACGTGTGGTCCGCGTCTTCTGTCGGTAGGTCGATAACGGGGTTCAATGACTGATAGTGCGTTACCCCTGACGTGTCAGACGTTGGGCAGGGCCGAAAAACAGCACAGTTTGGTGTCCTGGTCCCGCTGCGCCGTGTTTCTACGTGCTGACTCGCCGTAAACGCATTGGCGTCTGTACGTCCACCGTCCACCTTGCCTTGGCCCTCTTAGTGCCAATTTTCGCCGGCTTTGGGCATTAAATATCGATTTTTCGCCTTATCTGCTATACCTCCATGTCGTTTTTTGTGACAGGCCTCGGGGGTTTTTATCTGAATAAATCTTCCGTCCCAGAACAGTATCTCCTGTACCACCGTACCCCTGAGCCTTCACCATGCATTGGTCCTCATGATGCCGGCTTTGAATGTTAAATGTCGATTTTTTGCTAGCTTTTTGTCTACTATACCTCGATGTCGATTTTTTTCTTATATTTTCTTATTTATTTATTTATTTTGTGACAGGCTTCGGGAGTTTTGAATGCATCTTCCTTCCCATAACAGTGAATGTCGGAACTGCGTCATACAGATCCCAAGGCTGGCCGATGGTGTCCTTTGTTGGAAATTGAAATTCTGTCGTCGTTTTTGCATGTAAGGCCAAACATCGTAAAGGCGTGGTGCACGAGAGGCATATTTGGATGTAGGTCAGACGACCACACTTGACTTGTTTATGTGATGTCTGGGGAACTCTGTGTCGGCATCACTATCTTCCTCCAGGCCTATAGAGACGTGTTGAATAAATGCTTTCGCGATCTGTCGATGTCTTTTTCATTTTCGTATTTACTCTGTTTCATCGAGCACTGCATCTTTCCGTTTTGTGTTGCCATCCTGCCGACTGCAGTCTGGGGTACCATCAGGCCGTGGCACCCGATTCCGTTCGGAGGTGAGACGCCGACTCGCAGCCGGTGACCAGCGCTTCACGTGGCCGGTTATGGTCCTCTTGTCGCGACCTATTTGTGTATCCTGTCAGCCCGCGGGGCCGTTTTTGTTGTCGCGCAGGAGAGGACAGCCTGTTCGCTGTGTGGTCTGTGTTTACCTGCCCTGTCCGGGCCGTCGACACCCCCTGCTTTCGCTCCATCGCTGGACGGGAGGGGGGCGGAGGGGCGCTGACCCGACGGTGCAAAAAGCCAGGTCACCGCGTCACCTCTCAATAGAATCTGCTGGATAACGCAAAAAGGTCGCAGCGCCGGCATACGCCACCACCGCCCGATGACTGGTGGATTTTTGACCCCGCTGTGTGACCGGAGCGGGGGGGGGGGGCTGGACGGTGCCGTCTCCGGCTCCGTTAGAGCGTCCTGCTATGGATGCGGCGGGTGTGCCATTTTTCCTGCCTCCGCCGTTCATTCGTCAGTGTTGCTGGATCATTGTCGGTGCGGGTGAAGATACTGACGCATTGGGCCTGTCTTCGACTAAGTGCGCAAAATGGGCACGGAGGCACCATTCTGATTCGTGTCTTACGGATCAGAGTAAAACATTCGCGTAGTTGATCAGATGCATTGCTTCTAGTAGGCAAAAGGCAGCCGAGAGCCGCAGATGATACTGGTGCATTCACCACATTGATGTCGGGCATCGGTCCGTACCATAACAGGACGGCACGGATGGGTCTCAGGATTTCGTCAGGTCTTATCTTTGGTGCGTGCCAAGTGTTTTATATTCTGGAAAAGTAGTTTGCTTCGGTCTGGGCACTTCTTGTCAGGTGAACCCGGAGATCCTCAGTCCAAGCCATACGACAAGCCCTCTCGTTCTCCACGCACAGACGTCTTGCCGAGGAACATTGTGTGGAATTGTCGACAGCTTCTTCGCAGCTTCCACTCGGGCCTCATGCCACAACTGTGCGTTCACCGCGTGACGCTTTCGCCTTCTTTTCTCCGATCTCCAGCTTGATCTCCGTCCCGGGTGCGATGCACTGTGTCCGATGTTTATCTTCTAGTCTTGACCCGACGTAATGGTTTGTTGATTAGCTCGATGTGCCACTTCGCGGACGTGATGTCCACGTGCTGTTTTGCTCGCCGCAGCTGATGTTCTTTTCATTGTGAAGGCCGTGGGTTACCGTTGACATCTGAAGTGCCTTTCGTTGTAAAGGCCGTTGTTTACCTGTGATATCTGAACCTGCTGTAGGCAGTCTGATGCTGGCTCTGCTGAGCATTGGAGACCTGACCTGCTCCGAGGGCGGCGTCCAACTTGGCCGCCTCTGCCGCCGCAGGACAGTGTTCCGGTACATTTAACTCCGCCACCTCTGCCACCGCAGGACAGTGTTCTCGTACGTCTAACTCCGCCGCCTCTGCCGCCGCAGGATGGTGTTCCTGAATGTCTAACTTCGCCACCTCTGCCACCGCAGGACAGTGTTCCCGTACGTTTAACTCCGCCGTCTCTGCCGCCGCAGAATGGTGTTCCTGAACGTCTAACTATGCTGCCTCTGCCACCGCAGGACAGTGTTCCCATACGTTCAACTCCGCCGCCTCTGCCGCCGATGGATGGTGTTCCTGAACGCCTAACTCCGCTGCCTCTGCCGCCACAGAATAGTGTTCCTGTACGTCTCTCTGCCGCGGCAAGATGGTGTTTGTACGTCTAAATCCATGGCTGCAGGATGGAGTTTCTGTATGTGTAAGTCCGCCGCCTGTGCCGCCGCAGGATGGTGTTCCTGTACGACTGGGAGTGGGACGTGGTGAGGCGGTCTGGACATGACGGCTGTGAGGTGATCATCACCAGGACCGAGGCCGACCCGACTCTGACCGTGCAGCCAGGTGAGTGTGACAACCCCAGGCAGGTGTCTCAGGGACTGACCGTAACCGTGCGGTCAGGTGAGTGTATGGACCCCTGGACAAGGGGGCTGGCTCTGTCCGTGCAGTCAGGTGAGTGTGATCAACTCTAGACAGGGTTCTTTGAGAATGATGTGTCTCTGACCAATCCAACCGGACGTTACTTGCATCACGTCACTCTTCCCCCCTTTCCGTTGGATACAAATGACTTCCCGATCAACATTTCAGCACTGAAAAATGTTTACGTCGTTAAACGTCATTGCTGTGATGTCGTACAGGAGAAACCAGAAGTGACTGTCTATGGAATTGTAGCATCGGCTTCTTATACAGAAAGCACCCTGTGTGTGCGTTCAAAATACGTTTTTCTCATGCTGACATTCCTCGAAATAAGCTATTTGTTATGAAGTTCACGTTTTATTCCGCGGCGCTTACCCGGCTCTTCTGGGGCTGACAGCGCCTGAGCCCCGCCCCATCCTCTCCCGCTGCGTGCCGCTATCCGCCACCCTGTCTTGGAACTCCGACCCGCTCCGGACGCCGTTTTCCGAACGTCCGAAGCGAGCACAGTACACGGCGGGCGCCTCGGCTGGCGGCAGCCGCGCCGGCCCGCGTGGTCCTCCTCACCGCTGGGCTGGCGGCGGCGTCCGACGGGGCGGACGGTGAGAAGTGAGCCGGACCGGCGTCCGACGGGGTGGACGGTGAGAAGTGAGCCGGACCGGCGTCCGACGTCGGGCGGACGGTGAGAAGTGAGCCGGACCGGCGTCCGACTGCGGCAGCATTAATCCGCGCCGGCCGTCGCTGTCCGGCGGCCGGCGATTTATCTCGCACGTCGCCGGCTGATTGCGGCGTCGGCGGCCGCTCCCCCGCTCCCCGCTCCCCGCCGCCGCTCTCTAATTCGCGCCCGGCTCATTTTCATTTCGGGCCGCGCCTCCCACGGCCGGCGTTTCATTTCGGCGGCCGGCCGGCGTCGCGACGGCGGCGGCCGCCTTCGCGCCGGCGGCCGCCGCTCCGGCGCACCGCCGCCCGGCTCTGGCTCGGGCCGCGCGCCGCAGCGCCGGAGCCGCGGCCGCCGCCGGCCTGGCGTAATGCGTCTCGTTTATGAACAAGGCCCGGCCGTAGTCGGCCGAGACGCATCCTTCCTGTTTGCGACGATTTTTCGTCCACGGGGACCGGCCGGCCGTCGTCGCCGGCGACGGTCGCGGACTCTGTCGCGCGGCCGGGGCGGCGGCGGCGGCGGCGGCCGAGGGGCGAGTGACCGCGCGCGCGCCGTGTCACAGCGGGGACGCCGACTCTAATGGATGGCGCTTCAGCCGGCGGCGGCGCGGTCATCCGTCATCGCCGGCGACGCGCCATCAGCGGCCGGCGCCGGCGAGAGCAGAGACGCCGGCCCGGCAGACGCTCAACTGCGCACTCGGAGGACGAAGTGGAGTGCCCGGGAGAGGAGAGGAGGCAGGACGGGCCGAAGAAGAGCCGCAAACCGTGAGGACGGGGATCTGTGTCCTGGGAACGGGGTGAGCCAGGACGGACTTAAGTGTCCTGGAGAGGAGAGGCGACAGGACCGTCCAGAACTGAGCCCCCAACTCTGATTACGATGGGAAATGCCCAGGGGACGGCATGAGGCAGGGCGGAATGCAGTGTCCTGGAGAGGTGTGAGCAAAGACAGTTTGAGGGGTCCTGTAGTGGAGAGGCGGCGGACGGGCAGGAGCTGTCTGTGCCTGTGAGACACCAGCTCATACGTTCCCAGGGGAGGGGAGGCGACCGTTCGGGCTGCCTTTGAGTGCCGCCGGCTGAGGCCCGAGCGGAGGTACCGCCGGAGGTGAGGAAGGGTCTCTTTCTGGGCCCCGGACTGAACGCTCCTGAAGGACCCGGCTGGCCGCTTGATCAGAGTGACGCCTGGCTCCAGGCGTCACTCTTCGTCGTCACTTCCTAGCTCGCTTAGACCGGTGGACCACGTGGTTTGGTGAGTCGGGCTTATTCGGTCACGTTGCGGGATCTCTCCCCCTTCGTCTTGTGTCCGACTTGCCGTCGTTTGAGTCATAACGGTATGCAAACGTAGCGGCCAGGGGAAGGATCATTGGCTGTGGATTTTACGAACGATGCTAATGGCAGTTGCCGGTAGTTTCCTTTGCCCGCCGAAGGGTGGTCTGGGACGAAATTATGCACGAACATCATTCATGCAAATGCCTTCATTTTTCACGAGTGTCTGGTAGCTGAAATTTCCTTGTGACTGTAGCTCTCGGTTTACTGGGCGCGGCGACGTGCGGTCGGCTCTGTCGGACGGCGCTGCGGGGCCGGTGTGGCGGGGACCCACCGAGGCGGCTGAGACGGGATGTCCGGCGGCGTCGGCCAACTTTTGTCGCCGTCCGGCGCCGGCCGCCGGATCCCCGCAGCCGTCAGGCTAAGGGGAGCGCACGACGGATTTAGCGGAGCGCCCGGGGCTGTGGGGACCAGGGGAGGGAGGGGACGTTTGGACGGCGCGACCACTTGGGGTCCGACAGCAGGGTTGGACATCAGGGTGAAGACGATCACTTGCGCCGTCAAAGGACAGCTCCCCGGTCACGCCTCCCCTTTACGCGTTGCGGATCTCAGTCTCCCCGGTCTGTAGCGGGCGGCCCTGGCGGCCCTGTGCCGCCCGAGCCGGCGCCAGGGGTGGGTCCGGCGCCCTGTCGGCGCCGCGTCTGCGACTGGCAGCCGGGCCGTGTCGAGCCGGCCGGCCGCCGCCCCCGGGTGCAGAGAGCTGCCGAGAGGGGAGGCTGCTGGAGGGGACTGAACCCGCAGTCGGGAGTGGGGGCCGGTCTGACGGCGGGCGGAGTGCCGGAGTGCTGGAGTGGCGAAGGGTGCCGTCCAGGGCACTCAGCCCGGGTCTCGACAGTGGCGGATTCGCCCGTTCCTTCCTGGAAGGATCTCTGTGCCATTGTGTAAAACCACGGTTTTCAGTCGTCTTTAGGCGCATTCCGGAGCCAGAGTGCTGCGTTTCCGCTTAATATCCAGTTGCTCCGTTGCGGCAAGCGGCATGAACGTTTGCGACAGTGAGGATGGCTTTGAATCTTCCGTCAAGTGACCTAGAAGCAGGCAGAGAGTATGCGTTCCGTAGCTTTCTACTGATTGCTACGGCTTGAGGCCCTGAGGCTCCTCAGCCCTCATAGCCGCCTGCATCTCGGGTGTGGCGCCGCTGACGCCGATAAATCCGGCAGCAGCAGGTCCCGGCCGCCGCCGCTGAGGCGGAACGGTGCTGAATCAATCGCCGCCGGCGCCGAGCAGGGGGCCCTGCGCGAGCCGAGGACGTGGAAATGTCCCGGGAGGCGGTCGGAGACGCTCGCGCAGGGACGCACGGGGTCTGTGCTCTTTGTGGTCGTTAGATGAGGTAGTGACTTCAATTATCGGGCGACAGAGCTCGGCCGGAAGCGGGCTCAGGCGCATTGGCCGGAAAACAAAAAAGTTAGCGGCGCTAATAAATGGAGTGGCGCCTTCCCCCTGCCCGGCCGGCTCCGACTCCAGCCTGGACCATCTGTCTCCTGGCACTGACCCCCGTCCGCAGTGGCCGGGGTCCCACGATCTGTTACGGCCGACCAGCTCCCCCAGTAAGGGATGTTCTCATGCCGCCGTGGAAAGATGAACTGAAATGCTCTTGGATGTATTCCACTGGAAAGCGCCTTCGTGGATGGTTTATGTTGTTGACGTATATAAATTCTGACCAAGTGGCAGGTTGAACATGCTCATCGCACTCGATGGACTCATTTGAAAATTTAAGCATTCCATATTTTGACGTGCCTTTGGTGTCTTGGTATTCATAACGGCATGTTATTGCTATTCTGGGGTGGACGGTGCAATTTTTACCGAAAACGCCATCAGTTTTTTATTTCCGTGGCGTTCGACTGTCGGCGGCCGCTGGGTTGCCGTGTCCTGACGGCTGTCCGTGCACCGTGCCATTGTCGCGGAGCGCGCCGCCGCGCCACAGCCGCCGCCGCCGGCGCTAATCGCGGCGTTTCGCGGCGCAGCGCGGCGAGGGTCGCGTCGCGCCGCGGCCCGCGCGTGGGAGTAGCCGCCGGCGGCGGGTTTTTGCGCTGCCGCCCCCGCCGCCGCCGGTGTGTCCGGACCAGGTCGCCGTGTGGCCTCCGACCTGTCCGGGACAGTAGGCGGGCCGCTGCCGATACTGTTACTGTGCCGGGAATAGTGTTCACCACTTGTCTCTGTCCTACCCGGCCCGCCGACGTCCGCCCCTTTCTCCGGGGTCGGGAATGGGATTGTTGCACCATTCCGTGCTTCTGCGCGGCAGGCAGGGATGCTGGAGGTAGGCTCTCCTCATGGCTAGAGCAGAGGAGGTCATGGCCTCCACAGCGACACAGTCAGGTTATATTCATCACGACAGCAGTGAAGTCATGTCCTAACGGCTATGCAGTCATGTACGGATGTATGGCTTTCCCCAATGCGCACACGATCTCCATGAGGTTGACTGGGGAGGGGGGAGATCGCGCCTCAGCTTCTGCGGCATTAAACATGACGCCCATTGCAATGTGGGTACCTAGAGAGTAATGTCTTAACAACTTCATTGTCCGCCCAGCTCTTCAACGATGACGGACCCTCGTCGATCTCACAGTGGACGACTGGAGCATCGCTGCGGGAGTATTTCGGGTGTGCGTTCTTCGTGACTTATCGCCGTTTTCATTATTTTCGCTCTCCTGCCTCGGAACGAAAGGTAACCGCCTGTGGCGGCCCACGCCACCCGGTTACGCCCTGCCCGCGCGCGACATGTCGGCCAAATCATTTACCGTCCGCAAAAACCATCATTGAAAATGCATTAGGGCTGGCAACGCAGGACAGTCGGCAAAAACGTAACGACCCGGGTGATGGATGCCGCAGACGGCGCGGACCCGGGAAAAATTATCCCGAATTGAAAGAAACGCGCCGCGCCGTCCGGCCGGGCCCGGCTCCGGGTCTGGTGGCGGGACTGATGGCGGGGCCTGGGGCTGGTAACGGGGCTGATGGCGGACCCTGGGGCTGGTAACGGGGCTGATGGCGGGCTGGTAACGGGGCTGATGGCAGGCTCGCGGTTTGGGGACGCGAGCTTGGGCGGGACGTCGACCTGGCTTGGGAAGATCTGGGCTTGTGGGCCCCGGGAAGGCGAGACGGCGAATGAGGGACTTGGAGTGATATTCCACCGAAGGAGACATTCAGGAGATCTCTGTCCAATCTGTGTGTGTTCAGTGGATTCCACTGCTGGTTGGTTTGCGTGGCTGGTGCTCCGGTGTCGGATCACGCCGTCTGCGCTGACCGTCTCTGGTGCTCTGGCGTCTGGTCACGCTGTCTGCGCTCACTTGTCTGATGCTCTGGATCAGATCACGCTGTCTTCGCGCGCTGTCTGAGATGTTCTGGTGTTGGATCACGTTGTCTGCGTTCGCCTCAGAAAATGAACGTGCACGGCCCCGCCGTCCTCCCACGGGAATCAGGGACAGAACCCCCGCCGCTGCTCCGCTGTGACCCTGACCTGGTCTGTAATGCTGACACTGGGGACGGCGGCAGCGTCGGCGGCAGGAATGAAAGAGTGGACAGCGGGGCGTGCAAGCGTGTTTTGAGCAAAAACGACCGACTGTCACGCGTGTTCCCAGTAAGTTCTTCAGTTCTTGTCAGAAGGCCAGGTTAGAAGTTCGTGTGAAATGCTTGTGTGAAAAATGAATGACGGGCTGATTTCGGCGGGCAGAATTGCCGTTGGATTTCGGTTTGCCTGTGATCAGACTTTCGGCGACTTTTCACTTGTGGTTTCTTATAACGAATGTTGCGTTGCGCTTCGTTTTCCGAAATTCATGACGTCATGCCCAGGAGCGAACTTGAGTGTTTCCCTGTTGGCGTATTCTGTTCTGTTGACTGTCGGCGAATGCGCCGTGTTCGAATGGGCCAGTTGCGACCGGCCGAAATTCTTGCGTCTTCATTCCTGTGGTTCACACGGCGAGGGTCGCCGTGACTGAGATGGCTAATGCGTGACGAATTCGCTATACGGCTGCAACTATCTTTATGTGCGGCGAGGAGTACATGTGGGCAATCTGAATATCATCACGTGATGTCTTAACCGACTTAGCTACGTTGTCGCTTGTTGAGCATTGGCGGTTGAATCACTAAACGCGGATAAACATGCACTAACGCTGTCGAGACGGTGCACTTGCCAGCTGCTGGTCTGAAGCTCAGGTGTCATTTGGACGCCGCGACAAATCATCCGCACCTGTGATGCGTTGATTACCCGCGCGGCGGCGTGATCCGCTGCGGTTGCCGGCTCGCTGGCTCCGTGAACGGGAGGTGCCGAGCGCTGATTGGCGCGTGTCCGTCCGGCCGGCAGCTCATTAAACCGCCGCTCATCTGTGGCGTGGCGGCGGGCGGCTCCGCTCGCACGATAACGCGCCCGGCTGATTGGCGCCTCTCACCTGACGGCTTCATCAGCGCTCGACGGTCGCCGCCCGCGCCGAGCCCCGCTCCGGCCCCCACGTTGGTCCCGCGCTGCGCCCGGGCTGGCGGCCCGCGGTAGGCGCTGTGCCGCGGTCTGCGAGATTCGCGGAGTCTGCATATTGACGATAGCGCGTTGTTGCGAGTTCTGAATGGACAGCAGTTGCCATGCGAGGCCGTTGGTTCTGCGGTGTTGCTGTTCGGGACAAGAAGCAAGAAGTTTAAGTGTCGTCAGCAGAGATAGCTGATTATGCTGACATTGTTTTTCTCCTCCGGCGTTGCTGTTTCGTACCCGGGGCCTGTCCGGAACACGCCCAGTCGGTGACCCCACACGGGGTACAGGAATGGCCCCCGTCACATGTCGCGCTTCAGTAAAACGACACCCGCTGGGTTGAGGTACTCTGCCCAGGACCGGGGAAACGCTCGGTCCGGGCCGGGGACAGGCTCGGCCCTCGGCGAGCGGGCCGCGTCCCCGGCGGCCGCCGCGCCCGATAGGCCGGCAAAAAGCGGCCCGGCGTGTCGGCCATATGGCAACAGGCCGGGCCGGCCGGTCGGCGGCCGCTTTCTCGGCGTCCGGCGCAGATCCGGGTCAGCGGCGGCCGGGCCGGGCCGGGGCCGGGCCGGGCCGGGCTTTTTCGGGGTCCTTCCCGTGTGTCGGATGTCTCCGGTGTTGTCGCCTTTGCTTGTTTTCGGTATCCTTTGCGTTTTCCGCGTTTCCTTTTTCTAAACGTCTTTCCAGCGTTTTCAGGCGCATCCCCTGACTTCTGCGTAGTGTGTTTGGGACAGCGTTCCTCCTTATGTCAAGAAATCATGAAGAGAAAATCCGACTTTCCTCATGCAGTCTTGGCATCGGCATAAACATTTGGCCAACGTGACATCAGTGTAATGGAGTTCGTTGCATCGCTCCGTCCTTCGTCGCAGGCACCCGCGGAGGACTGTCGATCCAGCCCCACGCCGCAGCCGTCGACTGCCGAAGGGCTGGTCGCCATTGGCCGACTTTTCAGTTGGAAGGCCTCGTGCCCGTCCTCAGCGTTGAGAGTCGACCTGGTCATGAAGAGACAGCTTTCTCGGGCAGAGCCGCCGCCTGGTCGTCAGTGGGACGCGGCTCACCTCTCCTCGCGGCCGGCGGCCGGCTCGGACGACTTCATCCGCGCCTTTTTGCCGGCGCTCATTAGCCGTGCGCACCGAGCGGTTAGCGCGATTGCGGGCCGGCCGGCCGGCGGCAGGCAGCGCTGCTGGCCGCCGGTAAAAACACCGCCGGCCCGCCCTTTTTGTCAGAGGCACGCGCCGCCGCCGGCCGCCGCACGGTGCCCGGTGCTCGTGCAGTATGTCCCCCCCCCCGCTCTCCGCGTCCCCGCGTCACCTGGTTAACTCGGAGCGGGCTGGTGAGCGGCGGAAGGTCGAGGGGGCGAGCCGAGGCGGGAGGACTGGTCTCGGAGGAGCGCGTGAACGGCGGCGAGGCCCGCGGACCGGGCCGGCCGCCGCCGGGACGGCGAACTGGTGTCCGAGTGTCCGGCGGCGCGGCGTTTGATATGCGGAGTGGGTCCGGCTGTTCTTCTGAAGCCCGGTTAGTCGACGCGTCGGCTGCATTTAAAGTTGACGGTTCAATGCGTGGCCGGACGGCCGGCGCCGGTAGTCGCCGGGAGGCCGGCTGCCGCTCCTGTCACCGGCCAGCGGTTCGGCGGCGGCGCGGGACGCCGCCGGGGAACGCGGGGCTCTCGCGTCGTGGTGACCCACTCCCGCGTCTCGCAGTTTGCTGATGCAGAGGCTCCTCCGGGGCAAGGGAAAGCGCGCCGTGAGGCAGGCGTCGACCTGTCACCGCCACGGTGACGGCGTGTCCGCGGATCACGTCACAACCGCCTGGCGGCGCGCCGAAAGTCGTTACCCCCCCGCTCCCTCCCCGTCCCTCGCGTCTCGTGGGGCGTCGCCGGGCCGACTATCGACAGGTACACAAAGGACCGACGGCAGCCGTCGGTCGGGCGACGGCAGCCGGCGGCGGGACGCACGCTGCTGCCTGTTGATCCCGGACAGCCAGGGTTATCTCGCAAGAGAAGTTCGGCAGCGGAGGCAGCCGGCAAAGGGCCGCATCAGGGTTTTGCCGGTAGTTTTTTGTAGAAAGCGCGAGGGTGTCCCGTACGCACTTCAGTATAGCCCGTAACGCCTCGGATCTGTCTGAGTTGACTCCTGACCCTCCTCCTCCCCTTCTTTGGAAGCCCGCTGCTCGGCTCGTATTGTTCAGCAGCGTCGCTGAGCAGGCTTCATTGCGCCGATATGGTGACCAGACGTGCCCCCTAGCCCCCCTTCGATGTGCGAGCATGCCTTGTTTCCGGCTCGTGTGTTCGCTAGCGCCCGCTGCTGAAATTCGGGTCTGGACCCTGGATACCGACAGCCACTCAGCCTGCGAAATGTCCCAGTAGTCCGCCTTTGTCGGAAATGCCCTGAAATCTGCAGGGTCTTGCCGTGTGTCGTCGTCGGTAATTGCCTGTTGTGGTCGACAGAACCCTGTGACGAGTGCATCCAGAGCCGACACGCCGAGGAGCACCAGAAGCAGCTGCAGTACGCCTCCACCAAGATCTTCATCAGGAAGGTGGACAACCTGGAGGAGGAGATGGAGGAGATTGTGAGTGGTGGGATTGGCGGCACTTTGAAGGGTGTTGTTTTGTGGCGTCGGGCCGTGGTGCTCATTGTTGGGATGTTTTGCGACGTGACTCATTTTATGATTATGCTGCTGGAGGATGATGGCGAGGGTGTGGTGGCTTTCAAGAGTTGAAGGGGAGGGGAAAAGAAAGAGGGGGAGACGGAGAGTGAGGAGAAGGCAGAAAACAGAGGGCGAGAAAGGAGAGGTATCATGACGGAGGGAATGGCGGAAAGGGGAATAAGAGGAAACACCGAGAGGAGGAAAGGACCTAGATTGTGAAGGGGAAAAGACGGAGATGGGAGATATGCATAATAGTGATGAGCACAAATGGGAGAGAGAAAACAGTGAGAAGAGAGAGTATAACAATATTTTTTAGGAATATGTGAATGAAAAACCGGAGGGGACAGTCCCTGATCCCGTCATGTCCCCAATCGTCTGTCTGCCTCCTGACCGCCCCGTGCGGTGTCCTCGGCGTCTGACCACCCGTAGCCTCTCTGTCGTGCCCCCGTTTGCCGGATTTCCACCGACTCTGATGCCCCCGGCCGTGAGGTCCCCCTGACTCAGTGCTGTCGTCAGGCGTCGAAGCGGCTCCGGCTGGACTCCGGGCCGGAGCCGGTGAGGCGCAGCAGCCGGCCGCGCCGCACGCGCGGAGAGAAGCCTCTGAGCGTCGCCTCCACCGACACGCTGCGCGACCTCAAAGTACAAGTACGTCCGGCCCGGCGCAGGGCAGGCCCAGCGGGGACGGGCGCGGAACGGGAGAATGTTTTTCTGGTGCTGTTTTGTAACGTGTGGGTTAATTACCTGGGTTGGTGGTATGAGGTCGCCGTGCCGAATTGCTAGCGATTGTTTTTGTGCGTATTGATTGCTTTATAACGATTTGTCGTTGACCTTCGCTTCTGTTCGGCGTCCGTTTGGTTCGTATCACGGCAGGGGCGCAATTGTCTTAAGGTGTGCCATATGATCAGTGACGTCTTTCTCCTCGCGTCACGCTTTCCGCCCCCGTCTTGCGTTCCAGATCATGAAGGCTTTCAAGGTGGCGCCTTACGACCAACACCTAGTCTTCAACGGTCTGCCCCTGATGGACAGCCAGGCGACCCTGGGTCACCTTGGTATTGTACCCGGCTCCACTCTCCTTCTCAAGGTCAGTCCCGCCCACCGGGCTGTCATTGGTGGACAGCCAGGTAACCCCGGGTCACCGGGGCATTGTTTTCGGCTTCATCCTCTCCCTCAAGACCAGCAAGAAGATTCATCAAGATCCTTTCCAGCGAGCTGTTGACCAGGTCAGGTCTCTGGGACGTTGTGTAGTATTTACCTTGGTCGCTTCCGAATCGTAAGGCTCCTGGTTACCGCCTGTCTAATGCCGAGGTGTCGCCCCTCCCGCACCACACGGCTAGACGCAGAGTGACAATAAACTTCCCTGGCGGTCGAGGCTATCCAACGGTAACCCAGTGACCAGCGCCGCCGGTCCGCCCCGGTCACCTGGGCACGGTGCCCGGCCGCCACAAGGTCGGCTCGTCGGCCGCCCCGCTCCGCCGCCGCCGCCGCCGCCGCCGCGGCGTGTCGGCGGTTTTTGGGCGCGCCCTGCCGGGCCGGTCGATGGCCGGCGGGCATGATTCAGCCGGCCGCGCCGCTTATCCGCCGCTCATCCATCACGGGCCGACTGCGGAAGACGAGCGCGACGCCCCCTATTTATACACCGAACACAATCAATAAAGCACCGTGTCAACGCGAATTTAATTCAAGCGGGCTGTGATAAACGCGTGGCGCCGCCGCCGCCGCCGCCGCCGCCGACCGGGTCTTCGGCGTCGCGGGCCCGGCGTGGGGCCCGGGGAAGCGCGGCCGGGTTTGGGTCCTAGGCGGCAGGGCCCGGTTTGGGTCCCTAGGCGGCTCGGTTCCGGCTTTGGACTCCGGACGGTGTGGTTCGCGTGTCGTCCCTGAGGGCGATAGCGGCTGGCCATCGCGGAGGTAGCGCCGGGCTGAGGAGCGCTTTTCCGGTCTTGGTGGTCGTGCTTGGTGTTAGTCTTTGCGTTTGCTTGGAGTGTTCCGAAGCGTACGTTAGTTTGTGCTGTCGTGTGGTTTTGTCGGTATTTGCTGTTTTTCGCTTAAAGCCTTATGACATCGGTACTCGTCCCATGGTTGTTACTCTCACCGTGTTGTTTGTATTTCCTGTTTTTCCTACGTGAACGCCAAATTTCCTTCGGTACTACCGCGTGTCCTTTTATTAACGTGGAAGTGAAAAAGACATCTTTACCATGTCAGTGCTAAGCAAGGCGTTAATATACCCGAGACATTTGCCACGTTGGATCAGAGCCTGGCGCAGTGGAATAAATGAGTCGGACAGCTAACTGTTTCTCCGCGATTTCACTCATACTGTGGTATGTTATCACGTCTAATCGAGCTTGAAGGAGTAAATGTGACCAGGATAATGCGTCTGTGCTATTTCTCCTGGGTGTCTGCGTGAGGGGCTCGATGTCCATTTGTTACGAACCACGTGGTTTTGTGAACACATTTAACTCGACTGACCTGTTTGGCGTAATCTAGTATAACCTAAACCGACGTGGCGTGACCTGACGTGACCTGACGTGACCTGACCTGACCTGGCCTGGTCCAGTCTGGCGTAATGTGACCTGACACAACCGAGCCTGACGTGACCCGATCCGACCTGACGTAATGTGACCTAAACTGACCTGGTCGGGCCTGACCTGACTTGATGTAATCCGCTTCAACCTAACCTGGCCTAGCCAAATTTGACGTGATTGTCTGTCAGAAGGTGATGAAGACCTCCCATGCAGTGTGCCCTACCCGTCTCCACCAAATCGGACCTGAACTGATTTGGCCTGACCTGACGTGACGACCTGCCGTGAACGGACCTGACATTGCGTGACTCGATCTGCTTCGGCGTGATGTGACACCTTGCAGGCAGGTAGACGAGGAAGTAGTCGGTCCGGTTTGATCTGACCTAACCTGACCTGAACTGACAAGTTGCGTTGTCGACAGGTGGACGAGGCTTCGGACGTAGTCGACCTGACCGCGTCCTGAGGACTTGACCGCTGCCGCGAACCCAGAGATGGGCTTCAAAGGTAAGTCACTGTGGCCTGGCAGTCTGTCACGAGACGGCATTGCCGGCGAGCGGCATGTTGGTCTAGTTTGTGACTGCTTGGTCAGGCGTCGGTTCAGTGGTCTGAATGCCTGTTTTTGGATGTCCCTTGAGTGATCCGACTTCACCTTCCAGCCGTTTGGCTAGAGTTCCAGCCCAGCCGTGTCGAAACTGAGTAGATTATTGCGCCGCACTCACAGCCTCCCGAGTTTTCGGAGCGTCACTGTCACGTTTTTCCGTCACAGTCACGGTTTTCTAAAAGCCTGTCAGCCGGACGGCGGGTGATTTTCGTTACGGTCCGTCTCCGGTCGCCCGGCGCCGTTTCTTTCCGTGGCAGTTAAGTACTGCGACAGCCTGAGCAGTCCATTAGTCCAGCTGCGCCCGTGGATTGCCTGCCTTCCGTGCCGCCGAACCGTTCACCGATGTGAGCGAGATTTATGCGTTTTTTTTCGGTCGTCCCGACCTCGATCCGAGGGTAAGTTCTGGACATCGGTCGCGCCTGGCTGCACCTGGCTGACGGCGTACTCTGTGGTGCAGGTACCGGCCTGGTCGGCTCATGACAACAGACCGGCGGTCTTGACGGCGAGTAGACCCTCGGAGGGGTCGTCATGACGAAGAATAGACTCCTGCCGGACGGAGGCGTCCCTGATGGGGCCCCTCGGCGGCCCTGCGGTGCTGTGAAACGTAGGCGATTTGTCTTTGTGAAGACGCCCAGGTCTGGAAACAACGCTGCAAGGGCGGCCTGGCGTAGAGACCGTGTCACTGTGAGCTCAGTGTTCACACTGCTAGCAGGGCCGGCTCTTGTGGTGTTCTTTCTGTGAGGCTGGTGGTATCTCGCGGCCTTCTCGGTATGAGCTGGACCCGACGGATGGTCTTCTCACAGTGAGCTCGACCTATCGGACGGCCTTCTCACTCTGAGCTCACCTTGTGCGCGGCCCCGGCTCCAGTAGCCCGGGTTGAATCTCGTTGCCACTGTGAACAGACCGGGTCTCCGGTTCCAATACCCTGAGTCTGGCTGTGTTGCCTCTGTGAGCAGACTGGGTCTGGCGGTGAGCAGACCGGGAGCTTGGTCTGGCGGCCTTCTCCCGGCTAGTGGCCGCAGATGGCGGTCTGCCTCCCCGCTGGCCGCCCCCGCCCCCGCCCTCGTCCCCGCCCACGGCTGCGGCTGGCGCCACGATCTCTTTCTTGCAAGTGCCGGGCGACGGGAGTTTCGCCTTCTCCGCGCGCGCTGGTGTCGTCTGGTGCTGTTGCGGGCTCTCCCGTTTTGAGGGAGCCGCTCGCTCGCTCGCTCGCTCGCGTTGTGGGGAAGGATAACCGAATGTATCCTGGTGGTCGAGTATTGTTATAATAAAAAAATGTCTGAAGGGTGTGCTTGACGGCGGTGTTTTTGCCTGTGGTTTGACTGCGAGGGAAGGCGGCGTGGAGCTGGTCGGTACTCTGGAAGTTAATGTAAAGGCCATTGCACGATTGCCAGAACCATAGTTCATCAACAGCGGCACTGCGTCGGGTAAACTGTGTTCGGGATCATCCGCATCCCCGACCGTGTCCGGAAAAGAAGGCGTACTGTCAGTTCAGATGGGCAGCGAGATACAACGCCGCAGACGTAGCGAGAAGCCAGTCGTGGTGGTTGAGCTATGCTGTCGCTACCAGCGAGATGCATAAGATAGGAAGATACGAAATACGAGATACGTAGACACATAGTCGTGCATACATAGGTACGAGATACATAAACCAGTCATTGTCACCCCATATTGCAATGGGTTTCTACTCCGCCTCACAGATCGAACTCATCGTTCATTATGGTTTACCGTTGTTCTGTGGTAAATTGTTGAATCACGCGATAACCGAATGAACAAGCAACATTCGTGACTGAAGCTATTTCGTCTCCCAGACGGAACGCATGTGCCAGCATGGACGACGGATCACTTGAAGGATCTGGAGTTGTCCCGGTGTCTCATGTTTTTCGACCGATGATGGGATTTCCTTCCTCGGAAATCCTCTTCGATGATTTTGGTCCCCGTAAAATATGATTGAATTCAGGGCATGGTCGTCTCATTGAACTGACATGCAGTGAACAAAGAGCGTAGTGTTTCCCGCAGAGTTTGTGACTTGTACGCGTTCAAATGCTGGTTTTAGAATCCTGCGCGGATCCAGGCTTTGCGAAAGGAAAGAGGACGCTGCAGGCAGGGATCATCAGGACTTGGATGGCAGTGCTTCCATTCCTGAGTTGCAATCGTTTTTTAAGGATTGCAAGTGTAATGAAATCCTTTTCTAAAAAATTGGATCGCAGATTGGATCATACTTCGTGCAATAATTTTTGGAACCCTTACTCACTGCCGTTTGTTTATTTCTTACTTTAATGCAAGGCGCCACTTACATGGCTTTACACTTACGAAGGACTCAACAACACGGTTTCAAGGTCAAGTTGACTTGCTGTCAATCTGCGCGTGCGCAGTTGCTGTGGTCATGACTGTGGGCAGAGATTCGAATACCCTGCGCGTCAGAAGGTAGCCCTGATCGGATGCGCACGGGAGCGAGTCGGGAGGCCGACTGTCCAGCGCTCGCCGACTCGCTACTGAGACTAATTCGGGGGCATCTTGCCTTGCCAGAGGTCAGTCTACCAATGAGAGGAAAGAGGGCGGAAGTAAAAGTGCAAACAGAAGTAATAACAAAACCTGACGTACTGATCGAGAATCGAATCCGGTCTGCTCGCAAGACTAGCGAAAACCCTTCTGTTCAGTCATCAAGTCACGTTTGGCGATCAGTGTAACACCACAGAAACAGAATGCAAACTGTCATTTATTGCAATTTTGGTACCTGTCATAGGGATTGGTGAAAATAAAGCTGACAAGATTTGGAACTTTTTCCTGGTTGGGGTTGATGAGGGGAAGGGGGCTGAATCTGAATCCCCTCCATCCTGAACCGAATCTTGACAGCGCCACGGACCTCAACAAGTTCAGTCGGCATTGGCCAGGGGATGCTGCTTCACAGGGCTTTCAGGCGCCTGGGAGAACATAAGCTCCCCTCAGAGCTGGCCGTACTGGCAGGTATTGCTAAAAAGTTCGGGGGGGGGCTGTCCCTCATCATCCCTCATCCTTCATGTTTCCTCTTCACCTCCCCCTGCTCCGGATTCCCATGTGGTCGAGAAGATAATAGTGGGCAGTAACGTAACGAATTGCATGAAAAATGGGATCATGTTTTTCTTGAGCCCAAACAAACTGCCTGATTATGAGGGAAGAGGTGGAAGGGAGAATGTCCTTCCCAATGCTTGTTAGAATTGCAATGAAAAATGAGTCATGTTTTCTCCTCAACCCAAACAAACTGCATAATGACGCAGGATTAGGGTATGAGAAAATGTCCTTTGCAATGTACGCTCTTTAATGCCTCCTCTATAATTCAAAATCCATAAAAGATTCAAAGTTTGTGGTCCGATGGCTGACGCTTAGCCGCTGTCACAAACAATGAACATCGTGGTGTGTACTGCTATGGTTATGTCAGCGAAAATGAAGTGATTCGACGAAAAGATTGCAGAATGGATTGCTGATTGGACTGTAATTATTTTGGTTTTGTGGGATTTGGGACTGGGTTGCGTTCCTTCTTTAAAAGAACTCTGACGACCTCTGGATACAGACCACCTACCTATCGATCAGGCTGTTCAACAGATTGTTTGCTGTGTTAATACATGTCCTACGAGGCAAGGAGGCGATTCGGTCGCCGCCCTATTTCACTCTGCAGCCGTGGAACGGTACGGAGCAGGTGCGTGATATTTTTATTTCCCTAAATTTTGTTCAATACCGCGTTTTTTGGGAGCTCTCCTTACCTTGGGGCGACATGTCAACGAGATATGAATTATGAAGTCATTTTTAAACGTGTGTTCTGTGATTCGCCACTGTTCGGACTACTAACGAATTGCTTGTTTAAAAAGAATTCGAAGCTTGTACCCAACCTGACCGGAGATGTTCCTGAAGGCCTCATGACCTTTTGTGAACTTCCAAAGGTCATGTAAGACCAACGTCCTGGTTTGAATTTTGAGGATTATTAGCTTTGCGATGCAGCATGCATCATGGAGGCAAAACAGACGGCAGAATACTTTCTTGAGTCTCACGAAAAGGTCGCATAAGATCAGGTTACATTAATTCAAAACAATGTATTTCGTCCCCATTGAAGGCATGCTACCTTTCTACCAACCATTCGCAGATCCATTCGAAACTCGACGCAAGATGCCAATGTGACCCGACGTAGGATAATGATAGATTTCGAAATAACCGTTGGCATGCCAGAACCACGATAAAAGCATTGCACAACATTCGCACGGTAAGCAACAACGTCGGCGGTAATCACGTGCCGCCCGTTCATCCGAGGAGCAAGAAATGGTCATTCTGGCCGTGCCGACCCCGGAGCATGATCGAGAGCTGCATAAAAATTCGTTGGACCTTTAATGTATAAGTAACAGAAAATTTTCACACGTCGATTTACCGAAACGTTCTACGACTGGGAGGAAGAAGAGCAAGCTGTCCCTCCCCTTACAGGCTACGTTAGTAAAAATTACCCGTGATATTAATCGTCGCTGATGCAAGAGGTGTAACTTCCCTGAGATTTTCCGCAGGCTGCCCTGCAACAACTGTTTCAGTTGCTCTAAAATGTTATATAACTGAGTTTGAAACTATTTACGTGCTGACAATTTGAGACCAGTACCTTGTTAGGTCACGGAGCGATGAACTCAGTCCCGAGGCCATGGGGAAATCTTAATACAGTTGCGATCCGTCATCGTGCAGCAAACGTTTCAGCGTATTAAAAGGACACGTCCCCGTTAATGGATCCGTGTCTGGAAATCACTGTATCCGCCCGGTGCCAACATTGTTCACTAATCTGTATCGCAGTGCCACCCTGGAAACATCGCTGTTTTGCTCTGGGAAAATGGTCTTTTGTTTTGTTTTGCACAGGGCGAATGGTCTTGAATTTGCGGCACAGGTCAAAAGTTAATACTAAATTCAATATTTAAGGCGCATCAGATGGTTTTCCTGTACCAAAACCATTCGCCGTGTCTTAGATGTTTTATATCATCATTAGCCCCATTCGACAGGTATCCCTGAAGGATTGGGTGCGTGCCCATGGGTGCGTGCCCATGCCCATGCCCAAGGATTGGGTGATATGCCCATGGTTTGAGCCAACTATTTGCCCCTCAGTACCTTCCTTACAGCCTCCCCGGTCAATGTGATATCTCCGCAGGTCTTCTATTCACTGCAATGCAAAGGGTGCGCTGCTCTTGGGTCAGTAGCTCCTTGTGATCTTTTGACTTTTTCAGACAACAACTTCCTTTTTTATTGAAACAATCTGTCCACGACAAAGCTTTTTTCGGAACGTTCTATTATTGGCAGTAAAAGATATACGGCCGACGCTGAAAACTAACACCTCACATCCAAAATAAATATGAAAAGAAGCTTCACATTTCCTTGTTCTAAGCAGTGAACAATTTTTATCATCATACTATGCCCGCCTCAGCTGTTAATTTCCATTTTGGTATCTGAACGAAATTTCCGTAATAAAAAGCGTCTACTGATAATGAAATTCAATTTCGCTGCGGTCTTGGTTACAACTAACCCTTTTAATCCCACCTTTTTCAAGCTTCAAATCGGGAGCAATGAACCATCTGCGAGACGCAAGTTCGTTTATTACGGATCACAGTCCCGTGCTCACAGACACTTGAGCGCTCGGTATCTGCACCTTAAGGATGTCGTTTTTTTCGTAGATGAATGGGGGGCTCTCCGAGAACCCGGGAGGCTAATTTTCCTCCAAAGGTGGTTTTCACAAAGGATCTACCCCACTTTTTACCGACGGATATTTTACACTTTTCCGTTATCATTTATCAAACGAGTATATATAAAGGTGTGTTTCCAAAAAAAGACAGTGGCAATTCAAAACTGTAGGACCCTGGAATCAGTTACTTCCAAAAAGTGTACGTTGTAAATGTAAATTTGAGTTCTTCACACATCATTTAGGCGATGCTCTCGACGAAAGAAGTTTCCATCGTCTTAGCACTGTGCCGTAATGGCCCTCAGAATTTTTAGCATCTTGGTGGGGCTAGCTCCACCTCTTCTCATTGGGGTGGTACGAAACTTGATGTGATGCGGCCAGAACCCTGAGCTGTTTGGGCGCCCGGTTTCATCCTCCTTGGTCACACCGTTCGTGAACGAGCGGTGTTTAAATCAATATAATGTGAAGTGGCTGCAAAAGAAAGGTCTGGATGTAACTGGTTTCTTTTTCTTTCCTCTGTTAGCACTAGGATGGAACGTGTTCCGGCAAGGTGGCACAGGGTGTTTTTTGAGCCATTTCTTTCCATGCAACGCCGTAGGGTTAATGTTAACTCTCGCCAGTAAAGGGGGGGGGGGGCACAGCACCCCCGTGCACCATCTCCCACGTTCCGCCGCCTATGTTAGTCAGGTACTTTGATGGCTACCGGAACGCGTTCGAAGAACAGCGTCGGGTTAGTGGGATCTCTAAGCCCACCATTCCTGCCCAGAAATCGTCATCTAAAAGAGTAGTCTTGAAGTATTCGTTCTACCTCCACCCAGAGAACAAATTCACCTCTATTCCGTAGTATCTCCCTGACCGCCGAAGTTATCATCGACATTTGGACAACCGAAGGAATACCAACAAAATACGGCCATGACGTCAGGAAACACATCCAGAAGCTTCATGGCGATGGCAATGCCTCAAGAAGAGTACATCTCGAAAGATGGCGACCAAATTACGAAATCAAGAAGAGCTCAAGACGGAGCTAGCTGACTTGTTTGACATTGCACATGAGAATGCTCTTTCCAGGATCAAAGTCTGAGTGGACAAAGGCTTTTTGATTGTCGAGCGAAAAAAGGTCGGCGAGGGAGGATCGGAGGAGTGGAGAAGAAAGCAGCTGCCCGGGTGGCTCGGGCGCAGAAACGGGACTGCACCTGATCCGAAGAGACATGAGGAGAATCAGCAGGAGATGAATGCTACGCTTCAAATCAGTGTTCCTGGAATCCTCCATTTCAGAATCCAGCGGAAGTGAGGAGTCAAGCCCTATCCGGGAAGAACCTGGGCCGTTAAGTTCTCTCCCTCCGAAACGACAAAAGGGGACCACGATGGTATCCGCGGAAGTTCCGCGGCATTGGATCGCACATAAATCAGTGATCGAGCTGCAAGCCGCGCTTTGTTTCGTTTGCCAAGCAGCTGGGGCAGAAGGTCGATGAATTTTGCCTCAGTCCCCGTGCAATTCGTGCTAGCAGGATTCGACATCGGTCAGCTCGAGCGGCTGAAATTCGGGAAACGTTCAGTATGAAAAATCCCATGGTCCTGCATTGAGACGGAAAAATGATACCAGATTTGACGGAACGTGGCAAGGTGGATCGTGTCTCGGTTCTGATTTCAGGTGATGATGTCAGCAAGATTCTCGCCATTCCCAGGCTACCTGATCCTAAAGCTGGACCAACAGTCTGGGTCATCGTAGAGACAGCTCGGACTTGGGGTCTCACACAGCAGATCAGGACTCTCTGCTTTGATACAACGAACGTGTACACAGGGATTCATGCCTGGATGTGCATAAGCTTGGAGCAGGCTCTGGGGAGGGACCTGATGCATCTGGCGGTCCGGCATCATGCACTGGAACTTGCCCCCGAAGCCGCCTTCTCTGACCTGATCGGCGAAGTGTCACGAGGACCCGACATCACTGCCTTCAGGCTTTTCGTGACCCCTGGCATCTCTGGACCAATCAAAATTCTCGACTGAGCTGGACGATAAAGAGATGGCAGCTTTTGGTACTCCCTTGGGCCGAAGAAGTTACTGACCACGCCCAGTCACTTCTCAAACAGAATTATTCCCATGATGATTAGGAACTCCTTCAGCTGACCATCATCTGCCTTGGCGGCATCCCAAAGGGTCAACAGCGCCCGTCCTTCATGGTCCCAGGGGCATTGCATTGTGCTCGGTGGATGGCTCGTGCCATCTACGCCACCAAAATGTGGCCGTTTCGAGATCAGCTGGCCGTTTCGCTGATCCAGCGCCCTTCATCATCGCGTGTTCCGAGACGCACTGACAGGCTCATCTTGGAGCTTGGACAGTCTTCCTAGCGTCTTCCGAAGTGACGAAGCATTACTTTCGGGCCTGGTTTAATGCAAGAATGCAAAGAATGCGGCAGCGGCACCAAGGAACGACCTGCAGCTCGTCCAGGAGCTGCAAGATCCCAACGCAACTGCCTTCAGTTCGATGAGCCGACATCTTTGGTACCTGAACGAGGTCAACGTCAGTCTGACACGTTTTGATCCTGCCGTCGGCGTGAACGAGAAGCGTCAGGTGGCTGCGAACATAAACTCCGTTGAAGGGTTAAAAGAGCGATCTCGCCGGTTCTGAGTCCCAAACCCCCCAGGACAAGTTTTTTGCTGATTTCTGCTCTTCGCGGACGAAGGATCTCTTCAGCCTCCTTGAGCTCCCCTCCAACTTCCTGGAGCAGAAAGATCCAGCCAGGTGGGAAGACATGGGATCGTTCACCGACGCACAGGCGCGGGTCCGAACGCTAAATGTTGTGAAAGACGCAGCGGAGCGCGCCGTCACACTAATTAACGAGTTTACGAAGGGTGGCCGGACTCGAAGTGAAAAGCTAGTTCAGGTTCTATCCCAGATCGTAAAAGAGAACCAAAAGAAGTTCCCAAACGTTTCGAAGTCTGCCCGCCGGGGAGGTGAGCGATAGTGCAGACTTTCTTCGGGACATTTATTGAAAGATGTCAAGGTTTCATTTCCCTAGAAATATTTGTCTTATTTTTCATATTGCTGAAAATACACGACATGTGCCGGTTCTTGATTGTTCTTGCGCATCCTCTTAATACTGTACTAAAGCGTTGAGATTTTGCCAGCTCAGTTTCTTCAACAAGTGTCACAAAATGACGGGTTCCAAATCATGGTAATCGCTTTTTTTTAAATTACGCCCTACATCGCAAAATCACCCTAATACGCATATATATATATACATATATATACATATATATGATTTGTTTTCTAATAGCAAACAGTCAAAAACACTGATAAGGCCCAGAGGAACATTGGTAGGGTTTTAATCAATATTGATAGGCTCCTCGCATTAACAGGCCTATGGAAAGCGACGCCCCCGAACAGTATGCCTGTACAAAGACAATATCTGCCGCTTTTTCTAAATATTTCGTGCCTTACGCTATAATTTCCTATTTCTTATCAATTACGGTCTTTCCTTTCGTCAGTACTGTATATGTCTCCTGTTACTACGACAGAAAATAGTGAGGGAGCGAAATAAGTTTTGGAGGGGCCAAGATCCACAATGTTGGGGGGGGGGGGCATGGACCCTTCAAATGAATACAAGTCCACGTCCCTGCTCCGCCCAACACGGAGTCATCTGTCTAGGAACGTTTTCAAAGCTGTGAGAAAAAAACAACTATTTTTGGTCCGATTCTTTTTATGCGACGCCACAAAACTAATGTTAATATTATACGAACGTGGTATGACCGTTGCCATGTTAGCTGAGCCGCTGCCTGCTTGCGTTATGGGTACATGCACAATGCATATGCACGGCACGGCATGGGCACATGCACAAAATACAGCAAAACGCATGCGAACCCCTACAGCCGCCAAGCAGCCAGTCGTCTTTATCACAGTGCCGCAATATCAGGCACGCCATTGACGTCAGATCGCAACATCAAATCCGCGGCCGCCCTATTGAGCAGACGGCAATAAAAATGGACGTGACGTCACGCGTCGGCCGCCCTTTCAGTCGCGCGGCCTTCGCCCCCTTTTGTCGCTGGCGGCGGCAACGGCAGCGGCGGCGGCGGCGCGCCGGACGGCGTCTGCGTCGACGTCGCCGGACTTCTGTGAAATCGGCGACCATTTCGAAGAGGCGGCGCGCCACACGCCGGCCGACGCCGACGCCGAGAGGTGGGTTTTTCGCCGGCGGCAGTGTGTCGCGCGGTTTTTGCGGCGCGCCGCCGTCGCCGCGACCCGTGCGTGTGCGGGCTCCGCGCGGGAGGGGGAGGGGCCGCGCGCGTGTGTCGAGTGCGCGCTAACCAATCAGCGGCGTCCGCCCAGCGTGCCATGGGCTCCCGCGGAGACTTGGTTGCCGTGTGGGCCTGTAGCACGCGCCGGACCATTGGCCGCTGGCTGACGGCGTATGCGTGATGAGGTTAGACCGGGGACGGGCGGCCTGTTTGCCCAGGGGAAGGTTGTGACGTGTTATCGTTCAGGATGTCTTCCAAATATGCGGCCTATTTTGTGACGTCGTGAGACCTGATCGCCTCAGAACTTTGCCTACTTTTTGTCGACCAAAAGCCGTTTCGTGATGTCCACTGCCAATCCTCAAATTTGCCGATTGCCGTTTTGCCGATTTTGTGCTAAAATTCAAAGAACCAAAGGAATGTTATTGTTGTCCAGATTTCATTCTAGTGTCAACCTACCCGACTGTGCTGGAAAAAACATAGATGTTATCATGGTTAGATTGAGCATCATGTGCAGACGATTCATGTAAAAAATAGCGTTTATTTGCATGTTTCCATCTTTTAAAGAATGGTAAGGTAAAACCGATCCGGAGTTCTAATGACGGCTGATAACTGTTGGAATGCCGGGCCCACTGGCAACCGTTGACGTAAATCTCCTCAATCTCCTCAAAGGTAACGTGTCCTAGGAGGCCCGCAAAAGGAGTGTTAAATCTTGATCGACTGCCGTCCGTCCCGCTCGCTTCCTAGCCTGCGAAAAAGGCCCGACATTATTGGCAATATCTGGACTTCCCGGTCAGGGTCAGAGACAGGGACATCTCGGGTGAATATGAACAAATAATTTGTTAATTGATGTACCTCTCAGCTTCGTCAGATATCAGTTGTCGCCTTATCCGATGGCTGTTGGTATTGTTCATCACGCAGAATCGGAATTTTGCTTTCTAATGATCAGAAGGCGCAGTATATTTTTCACATACTTCACTGAAGTGAGCAGTGCTGAAATAACCCATCCTTCGGACAAAGTAAGCTATCGATATTTATTTTCTACGCTTCTTAGAAAACCGTGAAATCACCGAAAAGTAATGTCATGTTAACGTTCGTGTAACGTTCCACGACTTTTTGAGACGACGGAGCAGCGACTGCGGAACATCTTCAGATGTTCCAGACAAAAGTAAAACACTTAAAAGAATCTATTCCCATGCAGTGCCAAGAAGGCTAGTGTTCAGTTTCCAAAGTTATATCCAAAGTTATGGGAAGATGTGCCGAAAGACCAAAGGAAGAAAACCAAAGTTGTGGGAAGATGTGGTGGCTGCCCGGGGAGCATTTGCACTCTCGCCTCTCTCTCTACAAATAATTGTTTGTGTTTTTTGCATGGCACAGAGTGGGTCATAAACCCAGTCCTTCCGTCATGGCTGCGTCACTGCTGTGCTCTAGTTGCCCAAACAAACGTAACGTCTATGATCAAGGCGGAAAGACTAGATCTACAATTTGGCAAACCGTTTCAGGTTGTGACAGTGCGAAATCCAGCGACCTGGGGGTACGTTTCGACGGCTCAGTGAAGACATCTCGCCTGTGCCTGTAAACTGAAGTCTGACCACCAGCGGAAACATTCCCGAGTCCTTACTGTGCTGGGGAATCTGCGGCCAAATCTCTATGGAGAATCTTCGAAGTTTAAAGTACATCGGTGAAAGAGAGTTCTGCTGCTAACTGGCTCCAAGTTGACTTTATTTTAGCGCAACACTGAAGCTCGTTCCGGACAGTTCAATCGCAGAGGTCGTCTTTGCAAGTCCAGGGCCTTCGCACTCGGTCACCGCTGAATACTCAGAGAGTTTCCAGAATTCTGGGCCTTGGATTCCTCTGCTGGCTGCGGACTCTGTCCGATCCGCGGTTGTTTTGAAGTTGCTAATTTGTCAGAATCTATCAAGGGCTTATTTCTGGCCCCATTATGGAAAGTATTTCCGGACTTTACCGTAACTGCTGTGGAGCCCGAAGTCCTTCCGTCGTAACTCAGCAAAGCCTAAGCGCTACCGTGTTGGGTTAGATCGGCCTTTCGGTTGTACCTCCTGCGTGGTATCCAAACACCAGAGCTTCCAGCGTGCTCGACACCGGGACCCCGCTGCCGTTCTGCGCTGGACCGGAAGTGCGGCGCTTCCGCCGGCCTACCTCCTCGAAACCGGCGCGTCCGAGCCGCTCAGACCCAAGTGCGCCTCCTCCGCTGTCGCCATGTACCCCTGGTACCGGGACAGCATGCAGCAGTTCGCGGGCGTCCAGCAGGCGCCCATCAAGACGGAGAACAGCTACAGCGACTGCATGCAGTTCCCACCGGAGCACGGACACAAACAGGTCAGCCTCCCCGCCGGAGCCTCCGCGGGCAGTCACCGAGCCCGTGCGAGCCCCCGTATCGGGCTTCCGTGTTTTGCGGTGACAGTGTGGCTTCGTTTATGAAGAGTTATCGGACATCGTTTTTGGGGGTGCTGGTTGTCCCCATTGATCTTGCCGTGCTTGATAATTGCCCACGGCAATGCTGAGATTATTCTGATTAACGGTTGTCTGGACCGATGTGATCCAGCTGTGCGTTTTTTGACGTTGGAACCATTCCATTACCGACACTCGAACATCTCATGAACGATGAACAGTGATCCGATGCCTTTTTAAATCGTCTGGTCTCCACGCTGCTGGAACTGATTATAAAATATTTGTGTGCTAGCATTAAGACCCATGCAGAGAAGCTCGGATATCGACAGAAGAATCGGTTGGCCCGCATGATGGCAAATTTCTGTACCGGCCTTGCCTGCCGGTAGCTTTTGAGTCATTTAACGCACCGGAGATACACCATTCAATACAACACAGCAGTCCGCCGCACACGGGTGTCATGATGACATGACTGCGTCACATGAACTGTGGCGGGAGAGGTCGGGCTCTCTCTCGGGAAGTTTTCATGCGATACAACGGCACTTACTTAGGCATGATGTACGAAAAGTCTAAAAAGCATTGTCGTAGCGCTATATAACATTTTCCAGAAGTCCACTACATGTGTCAGACCAGTGTGACGATCAGGACTTTTGGAACGTTTCGTTTTGTTCGTCTTCCACACTGTCACACTGCTCGTCACACTGTTCACAAAAATGGCAATCCGTGACTCTGTTATATTTCCCTGAGTTTCTTTGTACTGTTTAACAGGCGTACGTGCAAAGTTGTTCCCAACAAACATGATAACGAACCTCACGCTGCTGATCTCAGAGATACAGATCATACCACATACGAATAAGCAATAAACACTACGGAACAAACCCTGCTATTGGCAACACATGGACTAAAACTGTTGTATTCGGTGTCATGTATTTGCATGACAATAGGTATATTAAAACTATTTCTACCCGGAGCAATGTATTTACGTGGCAATAAGTGGTCTAAAGCCGTTTCAGCCGATATCTTGTGCATATATACTTGCAAACTATGCTTAACGTCATAGTCTGTAAGTCATATTCGTCCAGGATTCAGTTTAGACAGGGAAAAGGCCGATCAGAGTTGACCAGAGTTGATGCTTACCAGCACCAATGGCGATGTGTTGAACCTTTCTGGCCAGGAATGTCTATTGAAGCATCCATGGATGTCCAATGAGGCAATCCATGGATGTCCAATGAGGCATCCATGGATGTTGATTTAGACATCCATGGATGTTTCAGACTCTCTATCGCGATGCCCCTGTTTGGGGTGCGTATGACCTTTTGGTGAGCTTTGGGTAAGCGCTCAGTTATTTGGGGACTGCTGCGTTCTTTCGCAGAATGATCGCCGACGTTCGGACATTGTTTCAATCGTGACGTTATTCTGCACGTCATTACGACATCTGTATGCAGACAGCGTGCAGACTTGGGGGAAACGAACATCATAGGCCCTTTTGCGTGTCGCAGAGCATGGTTACCGCTGCCCTTATGAGCGCTGCATGGAAATAGACAGTTTGTAAAACCTCAATCTCCCTCCAAGTTTTTACCCCAATGACGCCCTTGGCCTTGGTGTTCATTGTGACCCTAACGTGCTATCGGCTGTCAGTAATGATAAAATAAACGTACAAATCATCATCTGAGCGATTTTGGCACATCTTTGTTTCTTTGTGTGTTTAACAGCTATATCAACAGCGTTGCAGCTTTGCTCGTCTATAAAGAAAGAGCATGTCGTACACGCTTTCGAGCATCAGATATGGTCAAAATCTGTAGCGTAAAGAAAAGCCAGCATTACTAACAGAGCAGGAAATGTCGACAAAACAGAATTCAATGTACCCACACTTACAGGATTTGCGAGTCTACACAAGAAAATGGCCAGAAAGCATTTAAATGTGACAAAACAGACACTTATTGTACGCTTACATTACAGGATTTGTGAGTCTTCGCCATTAGCCGTTTTTACATGAACTGTCATATACAGTCATAAGCATCGTTTCGGGAAACAGTGGTACGACATGTGTGGAGGAATGCATTTTAAGTTGGTAGGGCCTGAACTATTTTGACGTCAGTGCTCTCCACGCAACACTGTAGGTTTAATGTTAAAACCTTCAAAAGTCTTTGGGACCTCCACTCTAACAGCCCTATGGGTTCCTGCATCCTGGTGGCATATTTATAAACATGTGCTTGATTCAACATCACGCTGGGGCTGCATGAAAAAAAAAATACGTTGCCGCCCTAACATTTAACTGTTGCGACAGCATTGTACACAACGACGTCCAGTTCAAATACGCTGTTCCTATAGGAAACATAGTGCAGGTAGAGAAATTTGCAGACATTGGCACTTGAAACAATTTTCTGCTGGGACGACAGGGGCGACGGAACCCATGAGGAACTGCAGCGGTACGAACTTCCCCCTCGGGCACCAAAATGTACTCATTAACCCTGTGGCGTTGACTGCGAAACATTGTTTGAAGTTCCCCCTCTCCGGGCTCGGATGATGGTCAAAAAGCAACAGTTTTGCCAAATCAGCGTGCAAAAATGAATATTTCACACTCGCATCCCACCCTAAACATGTTTTGAACTGAGACGGACAAGTTGTAGCCTGTACTCCTACAAGCCAGTCTGTAATATACACTGTGTCTCAAAAAGTCTACACTTACGGAGGTTCAAAGCGTTCTCCCACGGTTTCCTGCGAGTCCTATTCGGCCTCGTCCTATTTACAACGATTGCGTTGCGCCGCGCCGCTGCAGCGAACGGGTGCCGGCCAGTGAACGGGTGCCGGCCAGTGAACGGGGTGCCGGCCAGTGAACGGGTGCCGGCCAGTGAACGGGTGCCGGCCAGTGAATGGGTGCCGGCCAGTGAACGCTTGCGCTTGCCAACAACTTCGTTGCCGCCGCCGCAGGCCCGTATTGCGTCATATCATCGGTTGACCACAGAATATAGTTTTTTAACACGCACTCTGGTGGAGGGAGGGTGGCAAAAATTGCCGACCCTCATGTGTTGTTTGCGCATATCGTTTGCCATAATTGCGCTGAAGTGCTGAAATTTTGCATATTTTCTGCTATGCTCCTAGCGCTTTTTGGCTCTTTTTTCCTTTCGAAATTTTGCAATCGGTCCGTAACTTTTGTCAACACAGCCCGGCGAAGTCTTGTGGCCGGTCGCGTGGTTGATTTCTCGTCGTTGGCAGACGGCCTCACGCAGGCCAAGCCACTATGCTGCACAAGGAAGAGGTTCTCCCGTACGGTCAGCTACAGAAAATCGTGGGGAATTTCGTGCGCGATGAATTTACAGTCTAAAGTAATGCAATAGGTAACCTAGGCCAAGTCACTGAGGTCAACCGAAATGAAATGATGAACATAAAACATTCTGCCATTTCCTGCAGATCTTTTCATCCGATTTCAACGAGGCTTTGTTGGGAGGTAATCCAGGAGATGAATGTAGTTACCCAGAAGCATATATATATATATATATATATATATATATATATATATATATATATATATATATATATATATATAGGTATATATACAAGCAATAACCTAGGTCTGGGCAATCCAGGTCTGCCGAGGTCAGGCATGTATACTTAAGCATTTTGTGCAGGGGTCGTACGGGTATGTGGTGAGGACCTCGACTTCAGGATGCAGGCATGCACTCAAAGCAAAAGAAAGATAGGTCAGGTCAACGGAGGTCATCCAAGGTCAGTTTATAAAGATGCAACACTGTTTGTTATTCCCGATCTACCCAAACTAATCTCACATACATTTTGTGAGAATGCCTTTCAATGACCTCAGTTGACCTCGGATGACCTCAAATGAACGAAGTATAATACTTAACTTGCAGATTTACCACGATATTTTTCCTACGAACAACCCCAGACTGTTTTTCCATTATGACAAAAAGGGACATTTTAAAATGTTGACCTGAGATGACCCCGTTGAAGCAGACCTGCGTCAACATTGCTTTGCGACATGTAAGGTGATCGTACGGACTAAGATTCTGCAAAATTGAGCTGCGATCGGTATAGCACATCTGGAGACAGGAAGAATGCCACTGATTCAACATTTAACCTTCTTGATCGTGACATACTTAACATAGGTCATTCACGTTTTCAGAAATTTAAGATCGCTATCCAAACTCCACCCCGCAAAATTTATTGGCAGTTGGTTCAATAGATCGGAACATAGAGGCGGGGGGGAGGAAAAGTGTCCCCATCACTGCGTGGCATTCCCAGGGGGCCAGCAGCTCCCGTGTTAATTAAGCGATATAAAGCTTCTAGGCAGTGGTCAGGAAAATGGGCACGGGAAACGTTATCACTGACTTTTTTCAGACCACTGAATTATGAAAGTCGACCAGGGCATTCCCTTCGAGAGCACTGCGGTTGAAATCCTGCATTATCTAATCTGCTCCACTAACCACTAGCCGATGCATGACAGAACATTGTTTTTTCGTCGTAAGTCAATTAGTCCTCATAGCGTACGTTCGTTGAAATATGAAATCTTTGTTTTAGACATTCTCATACCGTTTTCGGGAGGATGGCCTGTGAAACTGGGAGACATGTTTAGGAAAGCATGCGGTAGTGATGCTGCACGAGCGCCGTGCGAACGCCCTCAAAAAAGTCGACAGCATAACAGCACGCAAGACAGCCGCCGCCAGCGACAATGTCACTATGGCCCGCAAAATGGGAAAAGCTGCTGGGTGTGTAGGATGTCCAAATGATGAGTCCAGGCTTGTGTACACGGCAACTCGAGAGCCGTTATCAGACTAAGAGCGGAAATGAGCGAGGGATCCAGTTACCTAAACTATTACTGGAACTCAGCGACACTGGTCGCACGCAGAGGCACGAAGTCCAACGGCGACGTTGAGAACAGTGGCACCGCAGTGTCGTCCAGCTGATAGCAGTCGATGGCCGTGATCACTTGTGATGACAGCTGGAGGTACTTCTTGTTCAGGGAGTACTTATTCCTCCGTAACAAGTGCTCGCTGATTTACAATTCAGTATGTTTGTGGCGATGCCGCGAATCTGCCGCGTCGCGAACACTGGACTCATCGCCTTGCGGAAACGGTCTCAGCTGTCTGTCTCCGTCTCCTTCCCGCACAACCTCTGAGGCTCATCACTTCTGCGTCACAGCCGAACGCTCTCCTTCAGCGAGGGCGCCGGTGAGACCTGTCTGCGTTCCTCCAGCGCTTCGCCGTCGAAGGCGCACGCCCCCCGGCCGTGGTGAGGCAGGTCGTCACTCGTTCCCTGCTCTCGGTGCACGTCAGCTGAGGAACACCCTCCGGCTCTGGTGAGGCAGGTCGGCTCTCCTGTCCTCCCGGCGCACCTCAGCCGAGGCACGCCTCCCGGCTCCGGTGAGGCAGGTCAGCGGGGCGCCTGTTGGTCTTGGCTCGGCCGCGACGGCGCCGCCTGAAAAATGGAGCCGCCGTCAGTGCCGGGTGGGGCCGAGCTGGGCAGCTGTACCCACATTAGTCGCACCCGCCCGCCCATCGGCTGTGTACACAGAGCGGCCGCCAAGTTAGCGGCGCGCCGCCCGAGCCGGCGGCGCCGCCGAGCGCCGACCAGTCGGATTGCCGGTCGGCGATCCGGATCTGGAAATCCGGACCAGTCCGAATAGGAGTGGTAGCGGTCACAAGAGGGTGGAGGGTCTTGGCTGGAGCCCGCAGTGTGTGGGGATTCGCGGTGGGTTTTAAGGAGAGTGAAAGCGGACTGGGGTAACGGCGGGCCTTATATGACTGCAAAGGTCCGAGCAGTGAGCGCAGAAAGGAATGGTTTTTAAAAATCTGGCCACGGCAGCAGCTCCTTCAAAACGGATGGAACCAGTTGCAGGTGCGAAGGGCTCAGGCAACCGAAAACGGGGTCAGCAGAGGACAAGTTCAATGCATAGTTTGTGGTAATCATGTAATAAAGGAAGAAAAATGGAATAGAAAAAAAATTGTTCATTGCGTAATAATGAGCAAAAGCCGGGCAAAGCGACAACACTAAAAACATTGACAACGTTCCTTCTGCCAGACGAAGTCCAGGACCTTACTCTCTTGGGTATGGTAGGGTTAGGTCAGACCATTGGCGTGGGAACACTTTCAAAGTCGGCAGCACGAGAGCCATTTGTAGGTCGTTCCCATTCGTAGGCCATTTGTACTGTTCATGCAACACCATGAACAGAAATGACAGATGCCAAAATGACTCAATTTTGGCAGGGGCGTTGTCCAGTTGGTAGGATCGCCACCCTTCCTACCCCATTGGCTGCTACACTCATGGGTCGGGGGAACATCTCAAACGCCGCCTGGAATCCAATGTAGAATAGAGCGTGATGCAAGGTCGAACCTCCAGCTAGCGGACTATGGTGGATCTTGCATATGACATTACGTACTCTAAGGGATGAAACGCGTGGGGTAGTGGGCGGGAACAAACTGCGTGAATGCAAGCAACGTGTTTATTCCTGGAAAAACTGCATATGTGTGTATGTGTATATATATATATATATATTTATATATATACACGTATATGTACATACAGCACATACAAAACATATAAAAAGGTAGGTTTCCAAAACTGGTTAGTTTTGGAAAATTGTGCTCCGGGGTTCACAAGTGGGCCAAATAGGGAGGGGCACAGGGCACAGGACCACCCAAACTTCTGACGCTGTTTAGCATATGTCTTTGGGTGCTGCATAAAAAGAGACATCCTAAGGCTCCCCGGCCAATGAATGTACCGCCATCCTTCCCTGACAACAGAAAAAAGCAATTTTGCACCTCAATTTGACGTGTATGCTACGAGCCATTAACATTATGAGTTTAAGTTGCTCTCAGGCGTTCGGCTATTAGTAGACGTCAGCAACCGAGAACGCGAAAAAAAACAACTGAATTCGCTGACTTGTGCCAGACTGTAAAAGCACCCAATGCAAAAAATGGATCATGAGGCATGCTCGCACATTTGGACTGAACAAGTGTTAAAGGTCAAAGGCTACTGAGGAAAAAGCGAAAAAAGACTATCTGCTATCTTTGTCACGTTATTCGTTAGAGGTCGATGTTTTCAGGTCTACAGGAAAGGGGTAATTCGATATCCATCTGACCCGGTGGAGTATTCCACAAACAAGCCGCAGTAATCCCATGGTGGGAAACAAAAGGCTGCTAGCGTACCAAGGACCACGCTTAACTGGTTGAGGAAACTCACATTTAATCCGAAAGGTTTGCTTTGCCAGCCCCCTTCGGCTAGTTATGAACTACAAGACAAGCTACATATGATGTCGAATGCATTTGTAGGGACGTGAACAGGCCTAAGGTTTCTTTTTGTTGCTGCACGTCCCGTTTACAAAAGAAACTAGCGTTTGACACGCGATTAATGAATTGGTAAATCCAAATATCTGCAGTGGAAAAACCAGTATTTCGTTGGGCGTCTTTGTGGCGAAATGAAATAATCTTCCTTACAAATCGTAATTGCTTTGTCATCATCCACCGAGTGGCATCTGTCATTTGCAGTTGCGGCTCCAGAAGGTCACGTGCCGATGTAAAATAAGTCAAACTGGCAAGTGTGAGCATAATTGGTCTCGCCGCAACCGCTCGGCGGTTCTGCGCAAACGAGGAGCAAGAACGACGGCTAGGCTGGCTGTTGAGAACGTGCGAATCTGACCTATCCGGCCGACAGTCATCGCAGCGTGACAAAGCATTTGACGCACCTGAAAACCACCCCACCGCCGATGTACAGCCATCGAATGCAACAGCATAGCCAATTTCCATCCGCCGGCAACGCGGGGTCCTCTGACCTACATTCAGAAATAATTCCCTGTCGAGACCACACTGCCATCTCTGAGACGTTTTTGCAACTGTATTGATTTGCCGGCCTCTTCGCGCCATGGAGTTTTTGCTCGCGGCAAAAAAGGCCGGATCAATACGAACGGCCTCGCCACGGCCTAGAGACGGCGGAGCTTGCAAGCTCAGCTCCGCGCTGCCCGGAAGGCGATCAGAGGGCTCCGTTCGTGGAAGCGCCTGGCGAACTGCGAGTGGGGGCACAGGGAGGAGTCAGTTCGGCGCGTTTTCGCAGATTAAAGAACACACCGCTGATGCAGCCAACGGGCTCACGCTTCACGATTTTAGGGAAGAAAGCGGCCAACTGGCTTTACTTTTGTGAAATGAGGGACGCAGAACTACTGGACAAAGGCCATAAACAATTTTGAGAAATGAAAATCATTCCTGTCCCAGAGAAACATTACGAACCCACTGAAAAGCAAAATTTTGAGCTCGACCGATTGTACCGCAGAGAGGAGTGCAGATATGACTGCCTGGCGGCTTTAATTACTTAGAGTGAATAAACAGTTTAGCATTCTTGCACCACCTCAGCACTCTTGAACAAAACGGTTCTATTCGATTGGCCTGTTTTACTAATTGCGTTTCTGAAATGCGTATGTTTTTTAACGTGCCGGTTTTGGACGGCAAACGTCGTGAGATGTTCGATGCTACTAAGCTTTCAGCGCGAATGCGTCAGTCGTTATTCCAATCGTCGACGTCACCTCAACAAATTAGAGCTGCGGCAGTTGTGACGTTGGTGCACTATAGGCTGGCTATGGAGAGTTCGGGTCCTTTCTTTTGATCCTGCATCACGTTTTTGTAAACGATGATCACCTAGCCAACTTACACGAACTTGCGTATTTGACAAACGTTGCGTTATGATGTTTTGTGCCTCACGTGCAGTCTAGATTTGTCATTGCCATGCAATAGCAGTAAACTGCGTCGTGCTCTAAGCTGAAATCATAAGATTCTTGAAACGTATATAAAAATGCGGACGGGACAATTAGCTGGGGTAGTGACAAAAAGACGTTGCGTATGCTCGACAAGAAGGAAGAAAAAGTTTGTCTCTTAATAGGAATGCACTTTTAGAAAGGTGACGGTGAATCTTCTTGCATCATCAAACTCAGTGTAGAAGGCTGTGTAGCGCTGACGACCGCGATGGCTTTATCTGGTTGTTTCACGGCGTGAAAATTCGGTTGCATACCTGAAATTTGCAAGTCCACACCACCTGTCTGTTCGGAGACAACTGACGTATGTTTCATTGTTTAATTCCTCGCGCACGGCAGAGCATGTCAACGTTGGCGGCAGCGCGGTGATTCACGGCGCACATTGAAAAATCCACGTCTACCTTCACCTCCCCCTCTCCGCTTGTGCAACCGTCAATCTGGGTCAGGATGGTCGCCGAAACTCCTCGGAGTGTCTCCTGGCAAACATGGCGGCACAGTGCGTTCCCCTCTCCCGGGTCGGTGGCCGAGGCGACACAAAAACGTCCGTCCGCGCAAGAAACGTCGGCAAAAACCGTGACAAAAACGTCGCCGAATCGAGGTCAGCGCATGAGCGGCCGTCTTCGGCGACCTCGGGATCGGATGGCAGAAATCTGATCTCGGTGGCGCTCCAGTCTCGTAAGCGGTGTAGATTTTCCGAATCTCCTGATTAGGTCTGGTCGATTGCTCTGGATCTGGTTGGCTGTGCAGTACTTTGCTTCAAGGTCGTGTGGCAGTCATCGATGAAGGTTATACTAGCGGGCTGTGGTGACTATCTCAAGAACTGAAGAAAAATAAGGCTGAAACATTGACTACAGTGCACGGGATTTACTGATCTCAAGGCGACTGCTTTTTATCCGTTAAGCCTGAAACAATACTTTAGACACTAGGTGTCTTGCCCTAAGACAATGAAAGGCTGAAGACGACCATCACGACCAGGATATGCTAACCAAACTTTTCTGCACGTGAAAGTTAAACGTAATGAAAGCTTAACATTGGGAGGGTTTTCAAATATGTTCAAAGCTGACCCAGGGAAGATTTCGTTCGCAATTCCACAGTAAATAACAAGGCGCAGCAGACCGCTGTCACCCGCCCATGGATCTCCGCCATTTTTCTGTCGCGGGAGGCCGGCTTTGTGAGCGGAGGGTGCCCCCGCTGGATTGGTGGAGACCACAGAAAAAATCCACCCACCGTCCGTCGCAGCCTACCTGGCACGGGCAGCCGGCCAACGATTTTCCGAGCAGACTCCGCCCATCGGCGTGCGTCACGACGGCCCGGCCAATCGGTGGTGCGGGCCGGTCTCCGGAAAAAATACGGTCTCTGGCAGCGTTGCCCTCCGTCCAATGGCGTCGCCTGAGCCCGGGCTCCCTGGCAGAGCGGGACGATCAATACGGACGGGCCGAAATACGACGTTGGTGGAGGCGGAGCGCGCGGTGCCGCCTGACTCGCGGCGACCAGACAGAGAAAACCACATCCTGGACCACCCTCGAGGGGCGGGAATATACTCCCGGGGCGCGCTGTACGCACTTCGTGGGGGGAGGGCACATATGACGGGGCATCGATAAGCACCACCGAAAGAAGTCCTTTGCAGACGCGGACAGAGCAGGAAATCATCTGGGTCATATTTGCACGGCCAAGTTTCAAGTCGACGAGCTTTTTTTGCTACGATGGAAGCCACTACCGTCCGCAAAACCCATTTCGTAGATCTAGGCTTCAGATAATAAGCAAGCTGAGCTGACAGCCAAATCGAATACGAAATGCACACTGCACCATTACTTTTCTATGCCTGCCGCAAGCGAAATATTATCCGGACATTTCACCGGATAGTGAATATAAAGGGCGGAGCTCGCTTCTTCTTTTCCTGGCCGGAACTTGAGCTATCCGGCCGGAAAATAAACGCTGTCGCTATCCGGTGTTAAAAACACGTCCGCAGTTTGTGCATGTTGCAAACGTGCGTGGTGTTTCGGGCACGTGAAGTGCGATGCGTAGGACATTGGTGCACGCTGCGTACTAGACTCAGCTGCAATAGGTTTTGCGATCGATGGCATTCAATTAAGCCTGCCCATCAGCATTTCATGTGTAGAAGCATACCGGAGGTTTCAGGAGACCACCAGGCTATTTCAGAAGACACCACATCGTATGATGGAACATCATACAAGAAAGAAAAGTGAAATATCGAACAACAGATACCAAAAGAAGAAAGAAAGATCGAAATAAATACCGAATGGGACAAATCTCGAAGGATAAAACATCGAACAACATATCGATTACGGAAATTCGTCAAAACGGAAAATTACCGTGGGACTATATATCAAGCAAAAACCATTGAACGCAGAATGTCGGGCTAGAGAAATATCGGCTTGGATAGGTATGAAAGTGGTAAAATACCCAACGAAGAAATATAACCAACTGATTAGAAGGCATGGTACAGGTTCAGAAACTAATATCGCAGGTCAACTTTCGCGTGGGAAAATACGGAGTGGGAAAATCAAAAGGCGACTTTACTAATAACGAACTGGCCAAGACTTCCGTCGTTCAAAATCGCGGTTGAGTCTAAATTTCGTTTGTCCGAAGTTATCCCCTGCTTTCTTACTCAGTGATCTGTTCGGGGCGAGTCCCGACCATTTTTTTTTGTTGTTTGTTTTGTAGCCGATGCGGCCATAATCGCGAGCCGTGGCTGGAAAGCTATGGTCTGGTCAATAGCTATCGTCTCCGAGGCGCTGCTTTGTCTCGCCAGCTGCCACGCGTTGTTAAAAGGTGAGAGTTATGCCAACACTGGTCACAGGTTACCCCCGCCACCAAAAAAGCACTGGGAAAAGAGGAAGGGGAGAGTTTAAAAACCCAGCGCTCCAGCCGCGCATACTGCTGCATTAAATGGTGATATGTCAACAGCCACACTGTCAGGTCCCGTGACGCAACTTGGATGTTTTTCCGTGGCTCAGCAGCCCCTTGGAACTACTTGGAACTACCCCTGGAATATTGATTTCTATGGAACTTGAGGCAATCCTGGAAGATAACCTTTGGGAAATCTCGCTCAGATCTTTGAAAAGCTTGGTAACGTGCCATCGCAATGCCCCCAGGCCATTTCTGGAAGGAAGCAGTGTCCTCGAAAACACCGTGTTTTGCCTCTATTTTCCCTCACCATTTTTCACCTCGATAATTGTCCGGTTCGTTATTCATCCTTCCGCACATTTTGCCATTCGATATTTTACCCACTTTACATGTAAACCGTCGATTTTTATCCCGTTCGATATTTCAGTTCAGATTTTTATTTTGATATTTTGCCATTTGATATCTTGCTTAAAATTATTTTCCATTTCCTTATCCATATCGGATCGATATTTCGCCATCCAATATTTGTATTTTTCGATATTTATCCCCATCGATGATTTACGTTCAATATCGCGCTTTCGATATGTTCCCATGTGATGTTCCGCCACAGGATATTTTGTCCTATAATCGTTTCAGAATGGGCAGAGGATGACGTCAAATGATATCCAGCCTCCCAGCCTACCACAAAGGTAACTTTGACCTGGGCTGCATGTCTTTCAGAAGTAAGCTGATTGGCAACCTCGTAGAGGGAAAACGTATTTGTGGATACTTGAGTCTTGTTCCAAGAATTCGTTACAGTGCTTCGTTTGGAACTAAAACCAGCAGAAAGCAAAGGTTGCGCGTTTTTTCTTCCAGCGGCTTAAGCTCAGGCTCCACTGCGCGCTTTTCCGTTTTGCGATGAGATTTTTCGTTTTTTCATCTTCGCGTTGTTTTGGGTTTGTCCTCGTGGACGTGGACGGCCTAGCGTAATTGGGTCTAAACTGAGGTCTCTGCGGTTCAGAAACGTTTTTTTAATTTTTTTTTAAGATGGACCCAGCTTTTGAACGCCCGCGCCTCTTGCGCCTGCTGCTGCTGTGGCGGCTTCGGCAGCGGGAGCGGCAGCGGCAGCGCAACCGGCAATTCTGCTGGGTGCGTCCAGTACTCCTGCGCCGCGATCAGTGTGGAGAAAATAAAAGCCTCCTTATTATCAATGCAAACAATAAAGTAAGAAAGCTCGGACGAACGGCATTCGAAAGCCCCAAAGAAATCACGATGAAATTACTCAAGTGAGATTTTGACCAAGGTCACCGTTTGATCTCCATAGGCAGGGTTGTCGATTTCTGGATTTCTGTAAATGATTGAGGGGGGGGGGGCGAGCCCAGGGCCCGACAGCCTAACCTTCCAACAAATGTGAGTTTCTGAACGTATTTAGCCCACTTTATTTTGACTAACGGAAAATTCTAGGTTTTTTGTTACCACTTATGAAATAAAACATTGCATTTCTCCCCATGTATAATGGCATATATATATATAGGCAGAAGACATAAAGATAGATACATTGGAACATAAAATGCATTTATGTGAGAAACATGGACTAACGAGGTGCTTTGCAAGCATATGTGGCCAGCAGGGACGGATCCAGCAGCTCCGTTTGGGGGAGCAAACCAGTTTTCTGAGTGTACATGGTAGGTCAGCAGAGTTGTTGACCGGGGGAAGGTGGCTGGCCGTATGTTTTCGGAGTGTACTTCAGCGGCCGAGCATGGATAGGAAACCATCGACGGGGGGGGGGAGAGGGGCTGGGCAACTTCAAACTCTGGTTGAGCAGGAATACCCATGTCTTTTTGTGGGGGGGGGGGGAGGACAGTGATCATTTTGAAGTACAAAATTTTTCTTGGAGTATAAATGTTTTGGTGCTCCTTGACATGAGAAAACAACAGTTTTTCCAACACTGCCTCTGCCCAATCTGGGACGGGTTTGAGGGCACCCCATACCTACATCTCGCTGACACGCCTGCCGCAGGTTGCATGTGCAGCAAGAGAAATTGCAGTATCCATGCTAGACAGGAGCTGGGTAGTCTAGTGATGACAGAACTATCCATGTATTGATTTTTCATTAACAAAATTGATGTAACATGTGTCTTAGCATTATCCATTCGGGCAAATGACCTACTGACTCAGGGGTAGACCCATTTTTATGCCTAAACTCATTGGTTTATGTTGGTTGGGGGGGGGGGGCAATCCCAAAAAGGTATACTGGTTTTCAAAAACTTGTTGGATTTTGCTCCATTTCACCTCCCAGACTGTTTTAAGACAAACTTTCCTTTGCCCATCTTGGTGACCTTGTCCCCCTTCTGGATCCGCCAATGTGCCTAACTTCCTGCAAGTGTTGTCTGTCCTTCATGTAAAAGTTCCCATTCTAGGTTAGCACGCATGCAAATGACAGGTGCCAAGGTCTCTGAATAGTGAATACACACATGTAGCTACCATCATTGTTATGATCAACATGTCTCTCGAGCTTACCATGACTTTCCTCCATTCCAGTGGCCCCCTCCTCTCCCGGTACTTGTCCACCTACTCCCTCCATCTCCGCAGAACAAGCCAGCCTACAAACTCTAAATGCTTAACGCCAAGCTAAGCTTGGCACCAGCGCTCCTGTTTTCAAAATCAACTCAGTGAAGGTATCTTCAGAATGATAAATCACAAGGCTATCGTCGCGATTGTGATGGAAAACCGCAATGAAGTTTAAATATTTAAACATTATTGCGATTTCTTGTTTTTCGAGTTTTCATTTCTTCGTCTCGAATTTCCGCTTTTTCAATACATTTTTACGATTTCTCGGCCTGAATTGGCGTTTTTCCATCTCGGTGTGGCGTAGTGGAGTCGGCCCCGTGTATTCCTACGGACCTGACATTTTCTGGTGACGGAAAAGCGCAAAACTGAGATGAAAAATCGCAAAATCGAAGCGGAAGACTGGAAAACTGCGCGGTGGAGACTGGCAGTTAGAGGCTCGCACAGACTGCGCCGCAATGCATTTGTGCTCTGCGGCACTATCTACCTAAAAAATAGCGCCGTCACAATGAGGGAACGCATGCGGCTACGGACGGAAAAAAACCTAAAGGTATGGAAAACAATCATCTTTTGTTTCAAGTTCATGACGTCACATTTCGCGTTTCATTTTATTTCCAATGCTTAAATGCCGAAAGTCGCAAATGTTAAATGGCAATAAAAAGTTGCGTAACTGAAAAACATAGTCATTTCTGGAGAAAACAAGCATTTTGGCAACTGTCAAAGAACGCTGAAAGCTTTATTTGGAGTGGTCGCAGGAGGCATACAGCTCTGATGCTACAAGAACCAAACACACCTTTCACGCCACGGACTTTTCAACCGTCGTTCAAAGCTCGACGTTTCCCATTCAGAACGGTGTTTTCTGTGGCGTCGAATGTCATAATTTGGTGTGCGTTCTGCTGCATTTGAAAAAATGTCAACAGCCACCCACTGCTTATCTCGACAGTACTGGTGTATCTCAATGGCCTTAGTAATCAGTCGAGAGGTCAGGTCCTAAGAAATTTGACTGACAACGACTCTCCGATGGCCGTCATAACGATGTCGAAAATCAGTCGTTACCGCCGTACACTTTATGAGTAAACCATTTTTTATACCCAAGCTAGTTTTATTTGTGTTGTCTTGAATACGTCAATCCTCAATGAGTTTCACACATTTCACTGGCCTTTAAGCAGTTAGGTTTGGACACCGTTTGTCACGGCTCTCATTTGACTAAGACCTGCTGGGATCCTGTCGCGAGGAAAGCCTCTCCTCGGCCCGGAGAACTGAGCAGACGATCTTACTCCCCTTCCCCCCCCCCGTGGTGCCCCCGGGCGTCCTGATTCTGCGCCCCGAAACAGCTGGTCACTCTGACGTCAGGCGGCGTTTTTCCCATCCAAAGTAGGACAAGCATTATCGCTGTGTGCAAAAAGTCCGCGCAGGGACAAAAAGGCTGCGTCGTGCACCGGAAAAAGCTGCAAAAGCCCGCGCCGGTCAATAAGCAACGCAAAAGGAAAAACGTTGACCTACATTTCCTGAATCTATCGAGAATACACTGAGCGGTTTCACACAAATACAACTACGGCCAGACTAGAAAACATGCGAGCATAAATGGACCGTATTAGTCAACAACTAATCCCACGGGACACGAACTTTGTCACATATGTACGCAGGGTTTGTTTTCACACTCAGATTCGTTGAAAGGAAGCATTTCATTTCCAATGTCTTCAAATCTTGTCTCGCTCTTGGGGTAGTAACGACCAGTGCTTCGCCGCCAAGCGTGTCGGTGTTTGTTTTATGTCACTCGTTCGACCAACGTCAAACGGAATAATTCGTTAATCGGAATTTGGGCTCTGATTAGAACCGATAAAAACCAGCAACAAGGAGGTTTTCCATTCGTCAGTGAAGCGTAGACGACATTGCGATGCGTTTTGCTCGTTCATTAGAGCATGACACGTGGCAGATTTCTTACGCCATTGGAAGTGAGGATGGCTCAGACTGGCTGAAGGCGGTACAAAATACAGTGATGCGGGATCACTCCTCATAAACGTCCTGAAGTAGTGTTTTCTGCAAAATGCCACATGTATAACGTATAAAATTACAAGACATCTCTGATTACACAAGCTGGGACTTGTTTATAGAAGGGTTGGGTTGAGCCTAACCATGACTAAAACTGTCTAGCAGAGCCGTGACAAAAACATCAAACTGCACGAAACAAGTCAGAACTTCACCTTCTAAATTACCGAAAACCTAACGATCGGAGAGTGAATGGTGGACTCGTAGATTTAATGATGAATAATCCAACGCATCCTATGATAATGCAGCTTGAACTAACCCAAACTCATGTTGTACATAGTCGAATATATTTTTGAAAAAACTCACCATACAACCTCCGTAAAACATCCTTTTACGGCAAAGTTTAATGCACTAGATTCAGGGTGAACATTTGCAAAAGTGGGCGCAAATACTTACGAAGTGAAATGTCGAAAATGCACATAGGCTGATGTAATTAAAAGGGGGAAACCTCACGGAGCTCATTAAGTCCACTTCATGAAGGTTGCGGTCAAATTCATTAAAACGTTCCGGTTATGTCGCATGCACAGTGCACTAGATATGTACTCACTGTATGTAAATGTCGAAGATTATCGTAATTTCCTAATTCACGAATTCAGCGTGTTTGCATCATTGCCACGAAAATTATGAAGAGTAAGCCTGTGTCGGAATTATTCCTTACGGTGTTAGACGCTGGCCGCTATACGTGTTTTTTCATTAGTTATGTTTTCTACTGTCATGCGTCTTTCATCCTTTTATGATGATGATATACTGTTCAGCATAAATCGAGGTCTTGTCACCACGCTCTTTTTCATCAGTTCGTTGCTTTTATCACATCGCAGGGAGCTAGACAGACTAAAATATATTTGTACTCAGTCACTTTGGGCTATTGTCGCTCACAGTTTCCGGACATGCCGTTAAATATAATATAAAACAATACGTAACACATAATAAATAGTACATTTAATCATATACGATATAAATACTAAAATACGATATATAAAATAATATAAATATTATTTCAACATATTGTATTTAGAGTTCATGGTAAGACACAACCTATAAAGTCTTGTTAGTTGGTTAACACTGATGAACTGCGTTTTTAATGATTTCATAGTTAAACGCACATCTGAGGAATGTGATACTTCTACTTACTGAGCATTGCACTCCCACTGGTTCTGTTTGAGTGTTATGTTTAAAGATGCCTATCGATTTAAATGCATGCGCGGCATTGTACAATATGGATTATTTTGGAATCCGATATAAGTTATTTTTTGTGATTTATACAAAGCCAAACCGCAAAATGTGTAATGAAATATAAAATTGTAAAAATATTCTAGTACGTGTTTGTTCAAAACGCCTTGCAAAACATTCATTCGTCGATTTTGGTAACTTCTGGCGTCCTCTGGAACGAATTTCGAACGGCCACCGTTGATGCGAATAATGCCATTTAAAACGTAACTTTCCAACTTTCGTGCGCGCCGTTGCCTTGTCCATTAATATCGTAGAACCAAGTGTCGCTGTTTTAGCGCCAACACGACGCAAGCTGACGACAGCTGTCTCCCAGCTGTATGTTCAGCTGACTCGGTGCAGGGCCCGAAATGTTCGCTTCGTTAAAAAAACATCTGTCGTAAGGTGCCGAGTTATAATCCCATTTTTCTCCCTTCATGTTTACATATTTAATGCAATATCATATAGTTAAATGCACTATTAAACACGCAGGTATTTGTCTCAGGGTTTAACGTGAAGTATGTAGCAAAGCTGTCTTTCTTTGCTAGCAGAATATCTGTCACTATAAAGCATAACATTTGCAAAGAAACGCAAAATCCTTTTAGTGCTGATGCGTTTCCTTTAGACTGCCGCGGGAGCTGGAGGTTAGGGATCAGCTATCCAGCCAGGGTCTATCGACCCGGACAGGCATTCTCACCGTTAAACAACACCATTCCAGGAAGTGCACGAAACGAACATGAGATGAACTTCGTTACTGAGACAATGAGGCATGACAACTCATCTGGGTAACAAATCCACGGAGCAAAAATACTAAAATAGGCATTTTAGTTGATCTGGGCTGAGCAAATAGAAAATGAAGCAGCGCTCCATCGGCTCATTCCACTACAGTGTTTGGCTACTCAGTAGTCAGTCCATTGAATGTTTGGTGTCAATTTAATTCCGTGACGGTGATAAACCCTTCCGCAGAGAGTACACCATGCCGTTTGTTCTCAATGGTACAACCGTGAAGTGCTTTAACCCTATTCCCGGCAGGGGGGGAGGCGGAATCCGCCCCCCTCGGGTTTTTTGCTTGCCAAGTCCAGGCTTTTTAACGCAGCTTCACGAAACTTGGTGACTGTTCCTAGCTAGTCTTTCTACGTGCCGTGACAAAATTTCAAAATTCTACTTTGCTCAGGGGCGGAGTCAGGCAACGTTTTTGGGAGGCACCTCATGCCATTTTTGGCCATGTTAAGGGTAAAAGGAAAATGGCTGCCAAAAACAGAGTTTTTAAGATACAACTTAAAACTTTACATAGATGTATAGCTAAATAGTTGGGCCATGTGCAGATGTAATTTTGTTCACCTGAGGTCATTTTACAAGGTCAAGTCAAGGTCAAAGGTCAAAATTTGTTTTTTTTTGCAATAATTTCGGCGCCGTTCTTTCAAATGCCAAACCCGGAATATATATGACGTAGAAGGGTGCCTTCTACTTGTGTACCGAGTTTCAGCTTGATATCAGGTCGGGTCACGGAGCTATGACCTAAAATGTCAGTGCGCGTACCCTATATCGCAATAGCCATAAAATGAAATTTTGGAAATAGAGTGAATTCAAACGATTGAAAACGTTTAAAGATAATATTAAATGCATAGAAGATCATTCCAAGTGACCCCAAGGTCACTGGAGGTCATTTAAGGTCAAAGGTCACAAGTTGATCTGAGAAACGTGTGACCATGACAGTTCCCCCTTTTTCATGTTCCTGGCACCGCCTTTGCTAACATTATACAAACATTGTAATGCGATTTGTACTTCTTTAGTATAACATGACTAGCAGAAGCCAAAAAAGAGTGTTTGCCTCTTTTGTTCATCCAGTTGTTGGAAAACTAATCTTCCTGTTTTTGAAACCCTGTGAACGCCCATGAATTTTGTCAAAATTTCATATTTGTGAACCCATGGTAAAAGCCCTATCCATAATCTCTCGATTCATGCCAGTTTCATCGAAATCGGTTGATAAACAACGGAGTTATAAGAAGTCCAAAAGTACCCCCCATTTTGACATTTTGCCCCCCTGTATCCACAAATTTCAAAATTTTGAATTTTTTTTATAAAAATGTAGTTCACGTCACGGCAAATCCATTGCCGTTTGTTGCGATGAAATCGGACGAGTAGTTCTCGAGATCTCAGGGGGGGGCGAATCCGCCCCCCCTGCCGGGAATCGGCTATACCGTCTAGCCCTCCGGGAATAGGGTTAACATTTCATTTGGAGCTGGAATAGCACAATGGTAAGAACTAGCTGACACGATAGACCGGGAAGTCTCGGTTCTTTTCCGACCGAGGTATTGCCCGAACCGGATGCACGCGTTCCCGTGATAACACAACATGACCCAGTTCCCGTCACATCTCAGCACGAAGTGAGCAGGTCTCAACCTTGCGAGACGTCCTCCCACACACTGCAGACTGCTCCCCCCCCCCCCAGCCGGCGGCGTGCCGGCCCATTCGCCAGATTTGCGGCGAAATGCGCCGGTTTTCGGACGGCGCGGCGCGGCGCGCTATTTATAATCATGGCTGTCCCGTGTTCGCCTCCTGCCCCGGGCAAAAACGCGGCAGTCGGCGGCGGTGGCCGACTGAGACTGGAGGGGAAGGTGGGGGGGGGGGGAGGGTGGCCAGAGTTCCCCTGCAACCCGGCTGTCAGCCCAGAGACACGAGGAAAAGTGGAGCCCGCGGACGCGGCGAGACGTGGGGCCCGCAGACTCGGGGAGACGCCGAACCCCGAGACATAAGGAGACGCAGCGATACGTATTGTGAATCCTGACGCCAAGCGTCATAGCTGAAAATTTTGAAAAAAATGTCTGAGGTCCGAATAAGATTCCCTGCAATTTCTTTCCACGCACTGTCGTAGGCTTAATGACAAAATACCTGAAAAGAGAGGTATAGTCTTCCTTCCCGGATCTCTGGGTCTCCAGCCAGCCATACCGATAACTGTGCTTCTCCGTCGTGTACGTGGTAGCGATTCACCGATGAAGACCAACTCGGATGTCTAAAAAAACATTCCTCGCAATTCACGAGCAATAAATATCCATCCCGGAACAAATGTAGCGCTAAAACCATTCTCCATCAAGCGTCTAAAGTGATGGATATGAGAACGACGTCCAGGTCGCCTGCGCACTTCCTTATGGAGAAATCATTCCCCTTCCTTAGCGTAAGACCAAATCTGTGATTATGGATGACCTTATCCTACAGAGGACGAAGTCCCATCCGCGTCGACGCGGACGTTTTCCATCGCCACGCCGGCCGGGGAAGTCAACGTCCCGTTCCCAGTGGGGAACAGGTGTGTCCTGGTGTCAGCCGCCCGGCGAGCCCTTTCAGGATATCCGCGGAGGTCGACAAAAACGGCGCCGGGTCCGGACCTGTTCGGTCGCCGGGTAGCCTGCCGTCAGCCGGAGGGGCGCGCGGGCCACCATCCTCCCCGGCGGGCGCCGAAATTCGGACAGCTTTTTGCGGCCGATTCGGCGAATGAACGCGACCTCGGCTGGCCGCGTCAAGACGCGAAGAACTCTCCTCCGCCGCCGGACGGAGACGGAGGCGGCGCGGTCGGTGGCGGGACGAGGCGGGTTCATCGTCCCACGCCCGCCCCGGGCGTCGGCCAATTTTTTGCGGCGCCATGTTTTTTGGCGCGCCGCCGGTCGCCCGGTAACTGACCTGGGGCAACTGCCGCGCACGTCGCGGCGTCGCCAGCCGCGATCGATGGGGCTGCGTGGCGCCGTCAGGTCGGCGTGTGCACACTGCAGCGCGCGACCCAGGCCCGGTCGCCGCGCCGCCGGTCTCGCGGGTCGTCAGTTGCGCGCAGCCGCCGCCAGGGTGCAGCCATAAACATGGCCGCGCAAAAAGAGCGCGCGCAAAAACGGCCGGCAAAAAGCCGCCTTTCGGCCGCCAGCGTGCGCGCGTGACCCGACCATTCTTTGCCACGTAAAACTGAGCAGACGCAAGAAGTGCCGGCCGGGGAAGGACGCGCGAGCGGTGGCGCAGCGCGCTCGCGAATTTCGGCGCGAAAAAGTCGCGTCGGCGCGGGTTTCGGCGCTGCTGTGCCGGTGCCGGCGGTGGCGTTGCGCTGCGGCGAGCTGCCCGGGATCGTCCCGCACGCGGCACGATGTGGCACCCGAACTACAGCGACGAGCCGTGGATGACGCCCAACGGGGAGCGCCATCGGGACACGCCAGAGGTATGGACCTGTCAGAGGAGCACCACTCGGCGCTCGCCGCGAGTTTTCGGGCCCTGGACGCCCTCCTGGCTGCTGCAGAGCCGCGCCTGTCTGACCTTGTTCGGCGGGGTGCAAGGTCAGCCCGGAGTCTGGTGTCGCTGACCTCGTGGGTAACGAGTGTGGGGCGGGGCTCGATGGTGGTCCGGAGGAGAGCGTGCTTTCGGTTAGGAAAACGTTTGGAGCACAGTAAGGCCGAAATATTTGCTAACATCTGTATGAACAAGTCTTGACTGCCAGCCCTCGTTTGCCCTGAAGAAAACTGTCAGCCAATTTGAGCCAGCATCAGCATAATCTACGTAATACGAGACACCACTGCTAAAAACGGCTCTTTTATTGACATTTCTTGAGGTATTTACCTCCGATCGTTTTGCTGCTTTTTTGCCGCTCGGACCGAGCATTGTAGCCGAAGTGCAATAAATTACTAGCATGACCTGTCAGGGGTGTCGATTTCTGTACACGATTGGGGAGAACGAGCCGAGGGCCCGCCAACTAATTTTATCCCAAATGTGGGTTTTGTCAACGGATTTAATCCACTTTATTTTAATCAACGGAAAGTTAGAAGTTTTTTGTTACTATTCATCGAATAAAAAACTGCACATATCCCCATGTATATACATATGCAAATATACATCAATAGAGGATAGAAAGAGAGATACATCGTTTTATGTTTTTTTCTACACTTCCTACCTGTCTCTCATTTACTGCGGCCGTCCTTTTCGTTATTACTGCTAATTTCCCCCTAAAACCGACGGAAAATATCGGGGGCCGAAACCAACATTGAGGGTGGAGGCAAATCGACATTGGGGGGCCAGGACCCTCTCAAAAGAATACAGATCGACACCCCTTCTTGCTGTCCAGAAACAAAGCAGGAATTCATTGCCATTGATTTATTAGATTATCGTACGACCTTCGCGAACTGAACCAAGAGACGATACCGTCTTGACGCGTCGTGTCCTGTGCTAAGGCCTCTGTTACTTTCTGTGAACAACTTTTCATATGCGGTAATAGCGCCAAAACAAGGTTTGTCAGAAATAATAATGGTGTTGTTTGACTCATACCCTGAATATTGTTTCTGGTATAAAGAATGATATCTGTTCTTCTCTCTCATGCAGAGAACATCATAAAAATATAAACACATTGTTGGAGATCCTTTGAATCAAAATACATCACTTCCGTGCAATAAAAAGCACCAAAATGTGGCGCAGATTTGCATATCAAAGTAGAATATAGCTGAATCGAAATCTTCGAACGTCTTCCAAACCAATTTGACTCTACCTTCGCACCTGAAGTGTGAGTGGCCATGAGCAGATCATAGCCCTGAGAAATCCCTATCATTCGCGTTGAAATGGAATGCGACTCATGGTACAATATGCCCCAATTGTTTTTTGTGCTGGTTGCTAGTTCAAACCATTAGCTTGGCTGAACTTTCCGGGATATATACGTTTTTACCCTAACCCCCAACCAGACCTCTCCATATCACTCCAATGTTCATTACAATGCCTGTGACGCCGTTCTGTACGGCGGACGGCACTGTTCTACGCCACAATTTTGTGGTGGTGGGGAGCTCATCTCCCGTCAGAAATGACAGACGTCAGGATTGCGGGGGGGGGGGGTTGACGGCGCCTCAAGTCACCGTCGGGTCAGAATGGAATGACGGAAACCCGTGTGGAAGTCTCACCCATTTCTCACGCTCCCAGTTTCGGCAGCCGCACTGTCCTGAGCGGGCACCGCAAGCCCGACTCTGACATTTCCCGCCATTGGCTCCAGTGTGTGCCGTCACGCCCTGTGTTTGGATTCGTTATTTCGATGCCTTCCGTTGTGCTCAGTCGGAGGTACTGGTGGAGAATACCGAGGTGGCCCAGGAACTCGACAAGCCGTACCTCCGAACACTGCTGGTCGGATGAGCGTGTTGCACCGGCGTTTGCTAAACAGTGGAATGTCTGATGTGTGATGCATTTAGGAATGACATTGCAAAGACAGCGATATATTTCAGTTTGGAAAGTAAGGCGACACACAATCTGCAAGTGGCCATCCCATTTTTGCTGAATCCCTGCGAAATGTGTCCCCATATGACAACAGAACACCTGAGGCATTGAGCCCAGATATCACACTGCGGCCAGCAAAGAATATTTTACAACATTCCATTGCGATGGCTCTTCACCAGCGCAACAATAGAAATCAAGATATACGCGTCACTCATCACTTTCTACGTGTGAAAAACCTATGGCGTCTCCAACAATAGAAATCAAGATAAGTCACCTCCTATTCAGCAATCATCATGCATTCAACAATAGAACAATCGGCTTTCCAGGGACTTCTTAATTGACATGAAACCGAAACGAGCCATAACCGTTACCACAGGCGACAACACCATGGGTGTCAAACAGAATCCGGAAATGTGTCCTCGGACGGTCAGCACTTGAAGCTTGTTGTAAGGTACGACTGTCGCTCTGGCAGAGTTTAACTCGTAACATGCAGAAAGGCCGCAAGCAAAACTGATATAGTGCTTGAAAAATTGCGACATGTTGAGCTGGACCGAAGAGTTTTGTGAACTGTATGGAGGAGACGAGGCCGATTTTAGCGAAATCCTTGAGCTCCGTGCTTTTCGTGGTAGCTTTTGACCATCGTCAACCAAAGTTTTCGCTCGCAAGCCCTGGACGTCTGCCAAAGCTTTGGCGACACGCGCCGCGAACTCGCCGGGCTGCCGTCCATGACAGACGCCCCGACTGAAGATACCGTCCTCTGACGTCACGCTCGCCTCCGGCCCCAGCGGCCGGCCGGCGCCGACCCGCCACCATGGGGATCAGGACACGTGGCCGGCCGTGCTCTCATGCCGGACACGGCGCCGGCGCGCGCCGCCGCCGCGCCAGCCGAATGCTCAGCAGCGGCCGGCGCGACGAACGTGACGCCGCAGATGCGAGATTGGCGCGCGGGAACAAAGTGGACACCGCGCTAACGGACTCCGTAACGGTGCGCCAACAGCCGGAGGGCGGCTGTCGACGTTTACGGCGCGGCGCGCGCTGACTGCCAGCGGCGCGATGGCGCGGCACACGGCGACGGAATATTCAGTCGGCGGCGAGGTTCCGAATGCGTGGGCCGGGCAGCCTGCGCGCAAAGGGCGCCGCGCGTGAAAGCAGGTCGTGCCCGGTTGCCAAACCGGGCGGGGGGCAAGAAATGGCGCAGGGGCGGCGGCTGGCGCGCCGTAGGACGCGGCCACCAAATACGGACGGCCTAGTCATGCGGCGGGTGGCGCAACGACCGTGCCACTCCTCGACGCCGAGAGGGGAAGGGCAGATGGAGGCAGACGGGGCAGACGCCTGCGCAGAGGCTACTGGAATCGTGCTGACTGACGGCGACAGGGGAGAGGCGGGGAGGAGGAATGGGGTAGAGGAGGGCATGGAGAACGCGGTCCCCAGAGGGAGGGTGAAGCGGAGGTATAATCCTAGAACGGCGCCATTTTCTCCTGTTGATGAGATACCACGAGGCCGTAGCATCGAATCACAGTTCGCACCGCTAGAGGCATCAGCGGGCGGTTGAACAGAGTGAGATTGGGTCAGGGCGGAGACAAACTCTCCATCCTAGTTTGAGGAAATTTTGCTGTATCTGTACGGGGTGTTGCAAAAAAACGAGTTTTGCATGTTTCCACCATTGTTTGAATCTGTTTTTCCCACTCTCAGTCCTTGCACGGCCCCGGAAACGCAAAAGAAGGGTATCTTAGGGAACTTTGTAAAATGCGGAAAGCTACTCTTCATCGAGAGTCAAGAAACTGAAACATCTCTCAAATTTGGTTGCCGATGTAAATGGAACGCATCATCGAAGACTTGGCATTTTTTGCGCTGTGAATGGGTGACATTATCTCCATATTTCTTGTGTCATTGTTTTCCTGACGCCTCAGCCGAACTTTTCGTCAACATGGCGGCCCGAAGGCCGGCCGCGGAAGCCCGTTGTCTCCGCAGTTGGGAGCTGCCGCAGAGGGAGCCATGTTTTCCGCCGTCACTGACAGCTGGGCCGTGTTCAGCCGCGTGTCTCAGCTGCTGCCGCCGGCTCGCAGCCACCCGCCCCGTCACTCAGAGCGGGCCCCAGCGCAGGAGAAGGAGCACACACGTTTGAGCAGGAACAGATACTGGAGGAGACCATCGCAGCCTTGGCCCACTCTTTTCGTTGGAAACCTCGGGCCAACGTGTCTCTTGAGACCCTTCTGCTGAGAAAAACCTAAGAATATTTTCTCTTTGAAGTCAGAATTTATATACATGTATATATATATATACTTATATATGTATATATATATATATATATGAAGTATATATGTACATATATACTCGAAAATAACGAAACGAAGTGGCCGCGATCGGAAGGGAATCTACATTTGAAGGGCTGAATACGTTGCACGCAGACAGAGCACACGATCACTCTGTTATCACACTGTCTAGGTCTGCCAGCGCATTACAGCGTGACTCTGGCCTGCCTGCTTTGCCGGGATCTTTCACTGCCCCCTCCAGCGTCGAGTCAACGCAAAACTGGAGTCGGTTCGTAGCCGAGTCTAGTTTAATAAATAACTAGAATAATATATAATATATAATAAATAAGTCTAGTTTAATAAATAACGAGTCTAGTTTAAAAAAATAACGAGTCTAGTTTAATAAATAAACAACCCACCGCTAAGAACTGTCGTTGAAAATGCGACTTGGTGTGCGTGGGACATCGACAGTTTTTCACTTCAGAATTGGCGACTGGTGCCAAGCAAGTCCTGGCAACGTCCGTTACGTATTTATCAGGATATAAGAATCGTTTTTGAGAAAATGTTCCGGAAATTCCAAGCAAGCCCGACATCTCTTTCATGTGTCAGTTACCATTATCAAGCCTTGTATGGCTGTAGTTGCTATGCTGGTGGCGTTGCTCACTTTGCAGTGGCAGCCATTTATAGATCGAAATAATACTGAACAAATACGCAGACAACAAAACAGATTACGTGATCCGCAGCAACAACTACACCACGGTCCAAAATTAGTGTGAGGCATGGAAAGTCCTACCTAGTCTCTATTCGTGCATCGCCATGTAGTTTCGTGTAGAACATTGCACTCATACGTGCAACTTTAAATTCTGCAAAAATGGAACATGTCCCCCTTTCCTTCCCTCACGCAGAACTTATGACAGATAACCACTTTCGGACTAACACTGCTATACCCGTATTCTATACGAATGAAAACAATGCACTCTTCAGCTGCGTTCCAATGACCCTGGTTTACGTTGTACTGTTTTTCCAAGTAAAGTATACACATTATTAAAACCTCACCTGACCTGACAAATGACCAACAGCGACTCATGGAAACTACTTCAGCTTTTCCTAAATTTCCTGATTCCTGATGATACGATTTTCAAGGTGTAAGGGTCTGTAGCGGAAGGAAACCAACGAGAACATCTATTTTGATTCTCTCTCTGTTTTTGTGTGTCGTTTCCGTGCGCACGCTTTGGTGCCGACCAAAGACACGCCGTCGAACTCAATAACCGGTATTGGCTCTCCAACGGCAACAGTACAAAGAAAACGTAACAGGAGACCGTGCCACTACAACGATCGTCCGCAAGCAATACCAGACAAGGACTGCTGCAAGGACGCACAACCTCTTGGGCTCAGACGTCCAATCTTGAGTCGCGTCTTGTGTCATCAGGCGTCAGTCGGTCATCTGAGACAAGGACTTCTCCGAGTGGTTCGCGAGTGCCTGCCCAGATCAGGTCGCCAGTCAGGGTCACCTTGACCGGTCGGCCCGTCGGCGAATGCAGCGCATGAGGCCACGGCGGCCAGTATCTTGCGGCGCGCAATGTCAACAGCATACACTAAACTGTGACACTTGGTTTCTGTAATTTCCCGGAGTCCTACTGGCACGGGGCTATGAAGACGTTTTCGTTTTGCCGCATGGAATTTTCCGTTTGCACGTGCAAACACTTTTTTACATCAGCGCAGGAACATTTTTTGAGACAAGGCGGTAGTAACTGTTATGGGAGTCGCATGACACAGCGGAAACTTCCAGGAACACCTGAACTGGATCTGACCCCAGGAGAGAATGCATTACAGTATCACTTCCCAAGGCTATAGCCACTGTATTGCGCGCGTTAAATGCACAACAGCTGGACGACGTATAACCAACATGTTTAACTCTGAAGCGCTTTCAAACCATCTCAGACCCGGAAACATCATGAAAGGAATTTGGGAAAGACTTCCATATCAGCAGCGCTGTTGTTGAAAACAGCTTCCTTATACGTGCGAATGTCTCTGTGGATGTGCGGGACTGCGTGTGAGCCTGTGCTCCGGTGTACGTAAAAGCATGCGTGCATCTGCAGGCGCGCGAACGCTCTGGCCGATGTGTGTGTATGTGTGTGTGTGTATGCGTGTGCGTATACGGAGCCCACATCTGGCGTCCGCAGATGATAAACCTTCGGCGCTGTGTGCTGACGGAGTACAGTCTCTGACATGGTGCCCCTAACGCCGGCCGAACTGGCGTGGTCGGCGCGACATTGAGCGATAGTTTTCTGTTTCGGCTCTAAAGGTAACGTTCGAATCAGTTACAACAGGTACTGTCGCGCTTAAACTGCACTCACTCGCTATGGACACCAACAGAGGTTTATAGCTTATAGGGGTCAGTTATCCCGGCACCGCCTCCGGGGTGTCAAATCAGGCATCCCCTCGGTTTTTCGGGAATAACTTCTGAACCGTTCAAGCCAGTCCAACCAAATTTCCAGTACTTCTTTATCAATCAGTTGTACATATGTTGACATCAGAACCATATCCATGCTAGGTCAGATCACAGAGATATGACGTCATAAATGAACCCTTGTATGCATATTTTTGCCTCTTCGGGCGGTTGCGTGAACATGCTTCGTTTTTTAAAATAATATTTGCCAATGTAATGCCTAGATTATTTGGACTTACATAGGTTACGGCCAGCAAAAGGACATAAAACCGTGATATATCAACATTATATGTCAGGTCAGGTCACACGCGTGATGACCATTGGACTGATTTTCATTATGGGTGATAGAAGTGTTTGTCGCTGACTTTTCCCATCGTTCAAGCAAGACAAGCAAATCTATATGTGCCTCTTCGAAGGGTTCACCAAATGCAACGTGAGGTCATGTCAGGTCATTTCGTAGGCTGATTTCAAAACGAAATGAAATGCAGCATTGTCTGTGGAAGATCTTTCAGTAGCAGCAGGGAGCAATTATTGCTCATAGTCAAGAAAAGAAAAGTGACTATCTAGCCTGTGACTAGCCTGGCTTGACAGTAACCCGATAAGGAGCAGACAGAGCAGATTTAATTATCATGGGATGCCATTTCACTTCTGTTCTTTATGCAGCTAAGAATCCCAGCGAGTAATTATCGCTCTTTGTCAGGAAGAATAATGTAACCTTATCTGACTGACCCAGAATGACCCTGACTGGATGAAAAGCAAGTAATGCGAAACTAGTCATCAGAAGGTTTCACTTTCGTCCTCTTTGTCACAGCTGCGAGCAAGTATCGATCTTTGGGATGTAAAGTAAGAGTAATATTTCATCTTACCTAGGCTTCCCTTGACCCAGAATTTAACATTTTGGCATGCTTTTAATGCAGAGGACCATGACCTTTCGTTTGATGATGAGCGATGAACCGGAATCAGTTTTTCACACGTCATGTTGTGCGTTTTACGTGATCCGTGACATCATCAGTCACGTGGCCAGGGTCAGCATAGTATTGTCTGAATTGCAAGACCCAGGGGTATCGATTGGTGGTAGACCGGTTCAGATCCGATGGTTAGATCCTCAGATACCAGGGGGTGCCCATTTTGACACCCCCAGGCGGTCGCGGGTATAAACACACGCCAGGCGGTGTCGGGTTAAACCCGTCAAAACGACCAAGAACGACTGATCTGTTGGCTTTCGCCATAACGTGTTGCAAGACTACCCATAAGTCTACAGCAGGGATGTCGATTTATATTCTTCTGGAGGGATCATGGCCACCTGATTGTGGATCTCGGCTCCTCCAAAGCTGATTTCGTCCCCCCAATATTTTCTGCCAGTTCGAACAAGGGAAACAGACAACAATACCAAAACGAACGGCCTCAGTAGATGAGAGATACGCTGAAACATGGGAGTAAAGCAAAACATTGTTTAAAACAAGTGGCAGATTTTGTGGTAAAACGGGTTCACTGTTCTGTGGCGTCCTTTTCTATATAGTTCTGGTACTGCTAGGGACCTACCAATATTGATTTCAGCTCTACTAATGTTCTTCTTGGCTCTGCCAACGTTTTTTTTGTCGGAAAATTAACAATGAATTAAATTTGTATGTAAAAGGCCATAAACATATCTATATATCAGCTTAAAAATTCCTGTTGTTCAAAAAAATGTGGGCCAAACCCATTGAAAACCCCAGATGTCGGGGGGGATTAGCTTGTCGGGCCCTCAGTTCCACCCCCCAGTCATTTGCACAAAACGACATCCTTGCTTTATAGGATGCAAATATGTGAATAGGCATAAAAATGTGAATAGGCAGATGCATAAAGACGTGAATACAACAGTATGCGTGGATAGATACCTGCGTTTAAATCGTGCATGTCTTTTTTCACATTAATCTCGCTTAGGCATTCGTCATTCTCGGGGCGTAGAAACATCCTGAAAAGTGGGGGGGGACGTTTTCCCTTAGAGTTAATGTTAAATTTCCAAAAAAGTGAGGGGCATGCTACGGAACCCCCCCCCCCCTCCTACGCCCATGATCACTCCAGATATAATGAATGTGTCTTAGTCCATTCACCTGGCGGATTTTAAATAAACAACAGCTTCCATTTATTCGATTTTGCTCCAGAGCTTCTAACTGCTTTCATCGTCTCAAAACACAAAATCAGCATAGACCATTGGCATTGTTCGATTGACTATAGTAATCTAACCGTCATAGCCTCACATTTTCTGCCATCCAGAGCCAAGTGCCAATGGCCATGCCAGTGCTTCCATGCAAGCACCATCAGACTGAACAATCAACATTAAATGTGTTGTGGTTTCATGAGCGTGATTACCATTCCCAGGTTCGCCTCTGCCGGATTCTCTTTTCTCCATCTTCCGTCGTCTCCCTCCCTCTCTCTCTCCCTCTCTCTCTCATTCTCTCTCTCTTTCTCTCTCTCGCCCTCCCCCTCTGTCTCACGTCTCGTTTGGCGGTAACAGCCGTCCGTCAGCCTTCGACTCCGCTGTCGATGGCTTCTGGCGGCTCGTCCGCGCCGCCAACTGCGCGCCTAATTGATACTTCTCATTTGCATAATTGCGCCCGAGTACCGGCAGGCCGCCTCCCGGGCCTCCGAGCTGGCAAAAAGGCCCGACTCGGTCCAAGGCAGTCCGATCACGGCAGCAGCACCCGTCCGGGCCCGGGGCCCGGGTACGGGATCTCCGGTATCCGGTATCCGGGACCGGTCAGGGCCGGAATGAGGCCGAATTGGGTTCGCGTCGGGACAGCTTAGTCGAAGGGAGTCGAACAAGGGAGATCACGGATATGGACTCGTTTTGCACTGGACAGTGTCTTGTTTCAGCCTAAGAGTCTGGACACAATGAGAGACAAGGATTCCACTGTGGGCCGTGCGCGGCTATCAGGACCATCCAGACTCGGCCGCGGACCCGGTCCGGCCACCTGGACCCGCTCCGGAGCCTGGTCCCGGTCCGTCCGGTCCCGAGGCGGGCCGGTCCGTTTTTGCAGTGGCGGCCTGTAACGGTCCAGGGGCTGGCTCCGGCGGTCGAATTCCACACCGGTCGGCACGTGCTGGCCGCCCGGCGGCTACCTCTGTCAGAAGGCTCGGCAGGAAATGGCCGCGCGGGTTTTTGCGAGCTGCCGCGGGCGTTTTTCTGTGCAACTCGGCTTGGATTAGGCCGGGAATTTACAGCCATGTTTTAGCAGAACTGTTTGGAGTGGACTAATGGCCGCCTCTGAGATTGCTGGGTTAATGGGTAATGGTTTTACACAGGAAGCCTCTGAAGCATGGACACGACTCAGTGACGCTAAGCGTAAAAACACACAGCATTACTTTTTATCAAAGTGACGTTTTCAATCGTACTTACATGTTCAACTCGAATCTTTCAACAGGGCGAAAATGCATTGCGTCATTTTAATTATGAGGACCAGGTCGAGACGATGACCCAATCGGTCGACAAATCACCAGGCAAATCACTCCCATTCCTCTGCGCAGGGACTTGGCAAAGGAGGGGGGGGGGCATGACGGCCATGTTCCCCTCTCAGCGAAGCGATCTACACCAGAGATATGGCGATTTCGTAGGAATACCTAATAGTGATCATACATATGTAGCAAAGGCAAACATTATATGTCCTCTGGTGCGCTGAACATGAGGCATATTACATAAAATTGCTGCTTTTCCCTATAAATTTCGTCATATGTCAGTGGCATATGGCATAATTTGATGTTTTCCCCTCGAAGAAAATCCTGTCTACGTGCCTGCCTCTGCGGCAATCTTTTCAGTCTGACAAGCTTTCGAGTGACCGCCATTCGTCGGCCAGGAGCTGACAGTTTTCAGGCGGGTGACAGCCGCCGGCTGGTGCGGACCCGGGCTGTGACGGCGCCTGTGCGGCGGCCCGTCCCTCCTGACGGTGCGCACCTGGAAAAACCCAGCCGTCTCCGCCTGCCGCGGCTCTCTCCCTTGTGGCGCCTCCGCCGCTCTCTCCCGGCCCCGGCGCTCTGTCTCGCCAGTAAACAGGCACGCTGACGGCCGGCGGCGGCGGCCGCCGACCTAGGTCAATAGTGTCCGGCTGCGGCAGGTCAGGGCATCGGCGCCAGCTGACTGGCTCGTGGTCAGACGTGCCACTGCTCGGAGGGGGAGGGGGAGGTATTTAGTGAAATTGGTGATGTGGATACGACAGCTCAGACGACGAAGGGACGATTGTCGAATATGTTTTTCCGTGTTTGAAAAAGAAGAGGGAGCTGCGAGCATGCATGGCTATTGACGTTGGCGATCTCTAAAACAAGACTGGCGCTCTTCGATGCTGGCCGTGTCAGCTTGTTGCTTGTACCTGTGAAGCGTTGCGTAACGAGGACAAGAGCAACAATGCAAATCGTGTTCCAGGTGGACTGTTGTGAGCGCGTAAGACGTTATGGAGTAGCAGCACCATTTTAAAGCTACCGTTGCTTCATGCGGCTTATTTATGCTGCTTTTCTGGTGGTAACACGAGCGTCCTGCAATTATTTTTTAAACGACAACATTAATAGCTAGGAGTGTATAAACGGTGACGGTTTAATGATATGATAAGTACGCTGCAGATGTCTCGTGTGTCAGTGTTTTCCCCAGCCCAGAACTCTCGTGTCAGCCCCGAAATTTGGCTCCGCCAGAGATTGTTCTATCCAGGCACGTGCTGGGTTCCACTTCACGTATTCGGCGTGGCATTTACGGAGTTTCTCTTTGCAGTACGGCGCGTACCCCGAATACGAGCCAAAGACGCAGGTAAAGACGCCGGCACGGCGCTCATTCTAATAACAGACGGAATGGCTGACCCTGACTAATCCCCGCGACTAATCCCTGCCTCCCCCGGCAGATAGGCACATGCTCGCCAGTCCGAAACTAACTGGAGGAGTTCGGGATTTGTAAAGTTTTACACCTATTTCAAACATGTGTATTTTGGCCGAAAATCCGTCAATGGAGCAATTTTTTCAGAGAGGAATGTCGAAAAAAATGATTTTAAGCATTGCTCTTGGTGCAGCACTATCTCATTTACAATGATATTGTCGATAATCATAAACTTCTCTCGTGGGGGAGGGACAGGGCTTCTCCCATCACCCTCACGCTTTCGCTTTCCTTGCTTTGAACTAGACAGAACAAGTCTGCTTCCTTAAAATCGGCTGGTGGAGCTTAAATAACGCAATTAAAATACCTGTCGAATGAGCATGGCAAAAGCATGGCTATCCTCAAATTCAGAGGCCAACATGTTTTGTTACGAAGTTGCGCTTCAGCAATACCTATCATCTGCATGCTTGGCGGCTTCATCCACGTAGCTGACATGCGAACACCGCGTCCTGCCGTTCCAAAGGAACTTTTGTGAAAGCAAGGTCCTTTCATCAGCCGGTCGTTAGTAATATTGGCCGTCGACAAACTCGGCCCACCCTCAGCGCCATCGAGCGCGCAGTCACAAACCAGTAGTTTGTCTTATTAATCCTAGGTGGCAGCAGCGAACTGCCGGTCGGCTCCATGTCTGCGCCCGCCTGGGTTCGCGGCCGGATAGCTCTGCGGCAAAAACGGCGCTATTGGGCGATAATGGTCGCTCCCGGCAACATCTGCACCGGAGCACCTCCGGACCGACGCACCGGCCGTTGACCTTTTGACCTCGATGGCGGCGCTGTGCCGCGGCCCGGCGACACCCGGCGCGGCGCCGACTGCCAGGGCGGACGCGGACAAAGCGGCGGTGCCGGCGACGGTGCGTGGGTCGCACGCAGGCGCGACGGATCAGCGACACGCAGAGGCGGCCGCCGCAGAGTCCATCTCGCCAGCCGCAGCGCATTCCTGCCATCAGTCCCGCCGCGTTCGGGCTCCATGAATACCAAGCAGCCGCCGCCGGATCAGCCTAGACGGGCGGCGCGCCGGCTGGACAAAGCCTGGACACTGTGAGGGGGGGGGGAAAGGGGGGCTTAGGGCCGGACACGTAGCGACACTGCGGTGAGAGTGGTGTCGCTGACCTCAGTTAGACTCCAGCGCAATCCATATCAGCCACCGAAGGAAATACGCCGACTTCAAAGTCGATGAATTTGACGAACGTAAATGACAGTGTTTCAAATCCTACATTAGCAACATCATTGGGGTCAAACGCTTGTCTGTTATTTCGAGCCCTGGGAAACATTCAGATCAAACATACAAAAAATGACCAGTACGGTTAATATTTCTTACCATTTACCATATCTCTTACCATTTACCCAAATAAAGACAGCAAAGGCGAAGTAAAAGTGTACGTAGCACAATGCAGACCAATGGCTGCATGGACCCTTCCAAACTTTCCGTAAAGCACTATCGACTCCTTCAGATCAAGATCTGTCGTAAAACGTCCCCTTTTATTCGCGCATTACGCGTCCGTAACGTGCACGCACCTCCAGGCGTTTCCGGTTACCTTTCCAAACCGCCCATTCATCTGTTTAACCTTTCCCTTCACGGCATCATGCTTGCCAGCCGCGACAAAAACTTTCCCGTCGGACCTCCGTGCCGTGTCGACCAGTGTTGACCCCCGTGTTGGCTCTGACCTTGCGGAACCTGGCACGCCGGCATGTGCGCCCACCAAAAACACGCGCAAAACCTCTCACACTACTGCTCTACATACACTCCGGCCTCAAATCATATTTTCAACGTTTATCGTCGTTTTTCTCACACTTCCCTTCCTTCTTTTTACACTCATTTCCCGTTTTTACTCGGCGCGTGTTCTTGCGCTGGCGAAGGACGCGTTTTTACGCTGCGTACTCCGCATTTACGCAATGAATTGTCCCTGAAAGGTGCTTCTTGCACGCTGGTAAAAACGGGACGTCGATGCACCAACAGAGATGCGTGCTGTTTTTTGAAGCACCGCGTCGCTTCCACAACACGGACGGTCGTGAAACTAGAAAGAGAGGCTCCGGGACTGGGTAATGGGTCTTCGCTGCTACATCCTGTCACTGTTGCGAATTTTCACCGAGGCTCTCCGAACCCCAATCTGGGCTCAGCACCATCCACCACATTCAGTTTATACCCTCCAACTCCAGAATTTATCGCTCCATACACGTTCCTGCTGTCCAGCCACCCTCCACTGGGGCGGACAGGCTACATCCGAGCGCCATCTGTGCACGGACGAGATAACTAGCGGCCCGGCGACCGGCTGCAGACGTAGCTGCGATGCTGAGAGCCTGGCAGAGAGGGCGAGGTTCACAGACCAGTGCACGAGTGTCTCCAAATGCGACACAGGACAACAGTACAATAAAATGGGTCCTTGCATAGCACTTGCTCGCTAACACATGCGGATCTGCGTCACTTGGACTTAACGGCGGGGGTGGGGGTGGTTTTTCAAAGCGTACCTTGCCGGTGAGTCAGTAAGTTACCGGAAATCGCCGCAATATCCTGCCGATACCGCCAGAGGAGGTGCGCAGGGTGCGCGGGCGGGGTGGCGGGTACGTGTCACGCACGTCCGAGCGCCGCCGTCGGCCCCGCCCCAGCTGACCTCACCGGCCGCTGAGCCCTTCCGGCGGAAGCCCGCTCCGGCCCGCAGGGGGGGGGAGGGGGGCGCCTCGCGGCCGCCAGCTCGCGCTCGTGACGTCACGGCACGCTCGACCGGTGCCGCTGTCAGGCACTGTACAGCCGCTGCAACGTTGCAGAGCGGCGCGTCTGCAGGCGGCGCGACTCGGCGTGGGGCCAGTGCGGCGCCGTTGGTGCAGGTCAGCAGCGCGGCGCGCGCTCCGGTATGAGTCGCAGCCATGATGGCCGCTTACCAGCTGGACGAGCCCGTGAGTGTGACCCGTGCTTCCCCTGAGGCTCAGGGGGACGCCGCGGACGGTGTGTCCGCTGCCGCTGCACCCCGGGCGGGGAGACCGGGGAATCCGGGCTCGCGGTTTGGGGAGGACCTGTTGCTTTTCGCCCCGAACTGCAGGCGGCCGAAGCTCCAGTGGCGCCTGGCGCGTGAGAGCCTGTCATGTCGACTATGTGGTGACTGCAGGAGTAAGAGGCCAGGAATGGCATACAGCACGAACAGTCTCTTTAAACCGCATGTCTGACACTGAATGTTCCTTTCGTGTAATGAGACTGCGTTATGTCCAAACGGACGTTACGTAAAACTTGGATGACTAACTTCGTGCTGACATTACTACCGAGAAGGTGCCGTGACGACATAACTATGAAAAAACCAAGGTCATCGTAAAAAAGATGGCGAAATAGATTAACAGATGAGTAGATGTGAAATTCCTTTCTTCAACATGCCAAAGGCATTAAAATGAAACTCGTTCGACCCGTTGACACTGACTAAAAGAGACCCATTGCCAGACCAACATTTCCTCTGGCTCACATGCACCTACGATTTGTGACGGACTCAGAAGCAGCTGTGGACTCGGTGGACTCGGTTGCAACTGCGGTCCTGTGATGCAGATGCGGCTAAGCGTTCCGGTTTGACCATAGACTGGATCTGCAAGCATCAAAAAAACCCTGCCTGCCCTCGGTTTTAGTTATTATTCTCGCCCACAGTCTAGTACACACATAATGTAAGCCATTAACTCGATCACAGCAGCAGCAGAACCGGTTGCTGTTCTTATATGATTCTCTGGTCTAATCTGATGGTCTCGATACGTGCCCATTCCGATGCCCAATGCTGGAATAATTTTAGTCATGTGGTTCAGCCAAGATCGCTCTCGAAGGGTTAAGGCATTCTGCCGACGACTGATAGACCTTCGCTCGTATATAGTTTTGAAGTTCTTGATGTGGACAAATCTAGTGCACGAAAGGATTTTTGCTTGCTCCGTAAAATATGTGGTAAAGGTCGTCTCTGCTTTAATAAAGCTTGAACAATGAACATATCATTACGGGCGAGGCCGAAAACCGAGTGAATCTTAGCTCAACTAGCAAAAATCAAACTGGGCGGACCGGCTCGGCCCGGCCCAGTCAAATAACTTGGCAACGAGTGGGCACAAAATCATGCAGCTTTGGCCTGAAAATAACCCAGTTCTTTGAATGTTATGTAGCTGCATTTGCAGTGGGTCAGTTTGCAAACTCCGTCTATATGACTATTTCGGGAGTAACGTTTTCACTCCTAGACGTATTCCATGCGTATTTTTGAACTGCTCAGTAATGACAACGAGCAATATCAAAGGTGCGCGTGACGTGTAGAATTGCAATCCTTCGAATGAAAACACTAAAATACATCGATAAATATCTCTCTGTATTGCAAAATGCATACAGGAAAGTAATGACGCAAACAGTAACAAAGTAGGCCTCTGTCGTCATGTGCCCCTACAAGGCGTCTTAATAGCTCGCTATGCGCAGCATAGTCGCCATTGAATCTATCCTATTTTACTCCCTTTGCTTACTTCACTTGACTGCCACCAAACTTGAGCATCTAAGCCGGATATCCCTGTTGCAAAGCCATCAATCTACCATCGTCTAGCTCTGATGTTATCACCACGACGTAGAGTCCTGATTGGCCAGGTGGCTTTGAATGCCGTATCGCTCGGGGCAGGTGTAGCCCTTCATGTGTGGGCGAGACAAAGACCAATTACGGAGCATGACGGGGCAAAAACGGCGGGCAGCAGGCCTCCGCTCTGCCCTGAACGTGCCTTGCCGCCCTGCGCTGATACGAACCGGACACTGTACCTGAGCCGGAACTACAGGTCTGGTCTCATTTGAACCGGACACTGATGTCCTGTGACCTGAATCAGGCTCTGCTGTCCCCTCCGTCCCAGCACCGGGCCCTGCTGTTCTCTTTCGCCCTTGAGCTGCGCCCAGCTGTTCCCCTTCACTCTGGAGCTTTCTTTGCTTCTCCTTTGTCCTGCAAGTGTACTAGTTACCCTGCTGTAGCCTAAACCAGGTCCAGCGGCCGCTCCTGGTTTGGAGCCATGCACCACGCTCCGCTATCTTGCTCTGTCCCTGATCATCTCTGCCTTCGGTTTTCCCTTCCGTCCCTTAGGCAAAATGTGTTGTGTCGGTGCAATCTCAGTTGCATCATATCGCACTGTTCCAACTTGAACGTCATTGGTTCCTTGTATACTGCCTACCCAGAAGGAGATCAATTTTTTCTGGCATTTCCTCCATTTGACTGTTATAGCCTATTTGCTATTGTCATAGCATATTAGATTGTTAAAACCAATGAAGCCCCGACCGACAAGGAAATTTCTTTCGCAGCTGTTCTTGTCCTACAGCTGACTATGGATTTCACTTCGGCTGGACTCCCTAATTAGTCCAAAGTCTGACTCAAAACAGAACTGGATGGATTTCGCATTCGGTTTGACTCCTTGATTGGTCCGAAGTCTGACTTAGAACTGGAAAACCACCCGACAAATTTGAAAATTAGGAAGTTTGCCTGACGGTGACGGGTCAAGGTTAACTTAATGAAACGATAACCTTATTCTGGGGGCGCAGCCAAGCTTCTTCTAAAGGGAGGAAAACGTTCTTGTCTCATCTCGCGTAAAGCCGAATTTTTCGAAAGTTGTGCATGTTGAATATGATGATGTGATGATATGATATGATATGACAATACGATGATATGAAATACAAGCCTTGGACACATTCAAAGCCACGTGTCGCCTTATCCAGTGTAAAGCTCTGTCAAAATTTCTCGTTTGATGCAGTGCAAACATCTGTCAGAATTTGTTGTTTGATTTAGTGTAAAATTCCTCGGGGAGTGGGGGGTGCAGAAACACCGGCCCCCGGGCCCCCATGATCTGATATCACATCCGGAAGCAAGTTTACATTTGGGATTTTCATGCATTTGCATTGCATTGCATTTGCAGATGCATTCATGCATAACATTTGGGATTTTCCATGCCCAGTTGTGTTTGCCCTTTGCGTATAGCGGCTGTTATAACGTCTGCTAGACAGGACTAGGTCCATGTCAAACAGGAAGCATAACATTCAAGAGGCATAACAATGATGTCCATACGAAGACATCCGTGAAAAGTTGCGCAGTCGCCACAACCTTTCTATCGTGGGAGATGGAGGCATGCCGTCAGGACTGTACTGTGCTGCGGTATCTCGTGGGATCTAAAACGACTCTGTCAAAGTCACGTCTCGTTAAGCCATCCAAAGCCATCACCTCCGTTCCCACAGACCCACACCACAACTCCCACGGATACTGGCTGTGAACAGAGAGTCGCTCTTTCAGGCCGTCGCCTCCCGGCTGTTGACTCTCCAGCACAGGCCGAGCGCCCTTCCCCAGTCACAGGCCGTCTCCCCACCGTGCCCAGCCGTCTGGACCGCACGTGCTGCTCGTTGCGACCCTGCGCCGGCCGCCGGCCGCCGGCGGCCATGGGCGTCTCGCGCTCGGCCGCGCCGCCCGGCCGGGTCCAGTGACCCCGCCGTCCAGACGAAAGGGGTGCAAAAACGGCCACAAAAACGCCGCCGCCGCCCGCCTGGAATGACGGCCGCCGGCAGAGCCGCCTGGCGGCCGACGCGCGAGTCACGTCCCGCCGCCGCCGGCCGGCGTGGCGCGCCCGGCGTCTGGCGCGCCGGACCGGGACCCCGGGGAACGGCGTGCACCGTCTGAAGCCCGCCCGGGCGGCGCAGCGGGCAGGCTCGGCCGGCGATCGGGCCGACTGCTGACCACGAGAGCGTAGAGGGCCAATTCTAGAGGTGGACCTTAACCGTGGACTGTGCAAATGAAGATGAAATAATATGGCACGGATGCGGTGAAAAATGTGATAATTTAGAAGTTTTCTTACAAGGTTTGCGCTAATGAATGCATTAAAGACGGTCATGGGGTTGGAAGACCTAGATGCACCAGGTGTTCGTCCTTTCCCCAAAAAATGATGCTGGACGACAATGGGCTTTGACAAAAGTACTGCCATGGGCTGTGACATAGGTAAGAAGTGAACCCGATTAAGCCTTGGAACATAACTCATTTGCCTAAAAACCTGTGCGTTTTGGTTTGTGAGTAACTCATTGCCGGCAAGGTCTATGCACGCTGCCACAGTGTCGGGTAATGAGGCATATCGGTCTCTTCGTAGTTTTTCATAAGTTTTATGCGTTTTATTCTCGCCTTTGAAGGAACGTTTTATTGGTATCTTTTCTAATTCTACCAATAGGTTGTTTAGCAATCTGTTGGTAATTTTACCGCTATGTCGATGAGACAAAATATTTTAATCGTTATTCATGGCCACATTTGTGTTGTGTTTCATTTCACTTCTGCTTGTCGATAAGTTTGTCTCCCATCCGGAAATCATGGCGGCGCCTATGTAAGGTTGAAACGTTAACGCATTTGCAGGGGTAGGGAGAGAGAGCATCGAGGTTATGGTCCGTTTCGTTGGAAAACCCAGAGCCAACATGTATCCCCCCCCCCCCCGCTTTCCGATGGAACGTAAGACACATTTTGGTATCGAAAGAAAACTTGGTATGCATGTTCATTTTCGAAAATGACGGGACAAAGGTGATCGAAATATGAGGAGAAACCAGGAATCGGAGGTAGGCTACATTACACAGACTTGGCCACATCTCGCAACACGTGGTCTGGGTCCTCCAGTGGGCTTGAATACACTAAGACGTACGGAGGCACGGATGTAGTGTTCGATGTTGATGGATGTGGTGTTGGGTTCGTGGATGTGGAATGGGTGGTGGCCATAGAGATATAGCGCCACCAGTAAAAACCTAGCAGCCTAGATAATGTGGTTTTCATAAGAGGTTCACGATCGTTTAGTGCTGATAGAAAGCCAATAAATCAAGGCCTTGAGAACTTTTCGAGGAAGCAAACCTCTGCAAAACCAATGTAATTAACGCATCTGGAAATACAGTCTCCTTTAAGATAGTTTGCATAATGGATAAATCATGACTTCGCTCATGAAATCAAACACGTCCAAGTTCCGTATAGCTGAAGGGATATTTAAAGGAACGCAAATCTCTGACAGTAAAAGATAAATCGCGCATTGTGGATGGAATGCGAGTTGTCATATGCTACGTTCATTTGTGACACTTCTGCAACAGGGCAAACAATATCACGCTAACCCAATGCTTTTCTTGCATTACGGCGTAGGCGTAGCAAGCTCCGAAAGTGATGGGAGATTTGGCGATTTTGAAGAGACTTTCCCATGAGCCGCCAAACATCCGTCCATAGACCCGGCATAACGCTTCCTTAAAATTTGTGAGGTTTTCCTATCAGTAAGGATACCAGTTTATCGATCATGCACTTGCAAAACAGCACTGCCAACTTCATTTTTTTTGTAAGCTTAAAAGCAAGCCCAGAAGCTGAAACTCTGAAAAAAGTTTCCGACCTCTCCTACCCAGGGCCTGCCAAAGGCGCCCGAGGGCATAAGCTGTGCTTCCACAACCGACCGGCAGATGGCAGTGACACTCCGCGCCCGCAGGCATCATGCATTGACTTTTCATGACGGCGCCTGTGACTCAATGGCAAACTCGGAGAGCGCTGGCCGCGAGAAAAAGCTCGCTGGCGGCGGCGGCCGGCGCCGGCCCGTAAAAATCAATCACCTGAGCCTGGGGCGCGCCGTGCAAAATTTAGCCGCCAGCCGGCCGGCGCGGCGGCCCGTCCCGGATCAATGCGCCGAAAGAAAGGTCAGACGCGCGGAGATGCGCCGGCGCCGGAAAAAGCCACATGCGCGCATGGCGGCGGCGAGTCAACGACTCGTCCGGGCCGGGCCGGGCCGGCGGACTGAGCGGCGACGGAAGAACGGCCGCCCGGGCCGACCAGAACCGGGCAGGCGACTGGGACGGAGCTGGGACGGAGCGGGACAGGGAACTGGGACGGAGAGGGACAGGGAACTGGGACGGACGGAGCTGGGACAGAGAGCTGACGCGGAACAGGACGGAGCGGGTCTTGGCGGAAAGAGCTTATGAAAGTGTTTGAACGGAGCCAAGAGGGGCCAAGTGCAGTGGGACCTAAAGAAAAAAGACTAAGACGAAGCTGGGATAAAGCGGGGCATAAAAAATATATACAGATATAATTGTTACAGAAATGTAAGAAAATGCATTCCGCAACAGTAAAGGAAAGACGGTGAGAAACGAATAAAATAAAAACATGCAGGGTCTCACCTTAAGATCTAATATCTCTCCCGCCCTTTCTGACGTATGTCTCTTATATGTTAAAGCTGAGACTTAATTTTTGCATCAGTCCTGATGATAGTGCAAGTGCCAAAACTCTTGAATGCCATGGCCTTGATACAAAGGCTTTCCTTACAGTCTTCCAGGTATAACAAGGGTGATACCGTGGATAATACTATGTCTCTCTATCATTCGTTAACCGAAGCGGTTCCAATGACTAGTTTTTTTTTGTTCTACGTACTCCTCGTTATCAGTCTGGCATTTTGTACAAGCAAGGACCACAGCACATTGTGCTGAATACCATTTGTATGCTTTCCCTGAAATTTGAGAAGAATATGACCATGCGAGTTCATTAATGTCGCTTCATTGTTAGAAAAAAGTAATATAAACAGGGACTGATCTCCAGCTCCGTACAAGTCCGCTTCCCAACAAAGGAAAAGAAAACTCCACCCATGATCTGACGGGCTTGAAGGCGATGAGATAGCGAAATTCAAAAGTTGCGATGCCATCAAAACGAATGGCAGCGGAGCCAAAGCTCGTTTCCGCCGCGCTGACACTGGCGTTTATTGCACTGGGCTCCTCCGTTCGGCGACTCCCGGACAAAGAAGGCCTCAGGCGGATACGCCGGGAAGCTCCAGCGCGAAGTACATCCCGAATCTTCGCATGACACATGCTAATGCAACGGCACTTTGAGTCGAGGGTCGGCTTATTATTTCAACATCTAGCGAAGGACATAGCCGACTTCCGAGAACGGATCGGGCAGGTGGCGCCCTCGATCCCATCCATTATTAATGGGTTCAAAGCAGATGCATTCTGTGACAATGCCATGCAAAGTGTAGCCTGACCTGTGGACATAAGCCGTCGCTTGCCATTCAGAGTAATTACAATTTGCAAAGTGACCCGATGCTATCAGCGCCTGCACAGCCATGGAGAGATCAACCCCACTTAGTGCACACTGTTCGTGTATCAAGACCTCGAATGCCATTGCGGAGAAAATCATCAGTTTGCATCTAAGAACATGCCTGATAAATGGAGACGAGTTCCTCGTCCAATATCTCGTATGCGATTACGTGGGAACTAATCACTAGCGTCTTCGAATATCTTTCACATCCGGGTAAAGTCGTAATCTAACGGCATGAAGAAGGAGATTTATGTCGATTAACTATGATAAGTTAGGTCTGTATCAAGACATTGACTTGAGGAACGAGTATCTACAACTCCACTGCCGTCAACTTCCAAAACGATAGCTGCGCAGTTTAAGGTTTAGCTTGCCGTCGACTTTCGTTGCAAACCTGAAAGGTTCACCACCAAGTTTAACCCTACTTGATGGGAAAACAGTAAATTAATGGCTAAGAGAAGAAAAGGAGAGACAACGTGGTGATGCAGTCTGAAAGGAAGTAAACCCACTGTAGAACTATACGCCAGCTGTAAACTGTAACTCAACTTGATGAAAAAAATGATTTCATTACAAAAAGAACGGAAAGACAAATAAAAGGTCAGGTCATGACAAGGAGTACAAAGAAAATGTTCACACCCTTGGTGGAACTTTACTTTTAGAGGAGATATTTTTAGGCTCGTTGGTGATGAGAACAAACTCAGCCCTGTGTGGCTATTGCCGGGAACTCACAGACCATCTCTACTGATTTCAGACATCTAAATGAATTTCTGAACAACTCCAGCCTAGTATAAACTTAACACATTTTCTGTACAGTTCTTCCATCTCCTCGTTTCTCCTGCAAAGCCTCAACAAGAGTCACGCCTCACGAACCGCAGTGTCTTCACCCCCCAGCTCCGCCCCCCCCCCCCCCAGTCGGCTCGGCCTGCGTGCGGCCGCCGGCAGCGCTGCCATGACTCCGCGCTCTGCCTGGGCCCGCGCCCTCTCCCCCGGACTGCGGTCGATATTTGCCCGACAAAATAGTGGCCTACAATCGGGTGGGCAGTACGCCGGCGGCCCGGCCGGCGGAGGCGGTCCCGCCAGCCGGGGTGCATGACCGGCCGCCGGCGCGTCGGCTTCGACGCAGGAGCCGACGACCGGCGCCGGCCGTCGGTGCGGCCATGCAGAAAAAATCGCCGCCGGCATCGATCGGCGGTGAGCGGCCGCCGGAAGCGAGTACCGCGCCGGCGGCGGCTGGCGCAGCCGCTCCATGGCCGACCTCCGGCCATGCTGGGGGGGGGCACAGCTGTGGGTACAGCGGCTTCTTCAGAACAGCGGCCATGGGGTGGAGATAGGGATGGGGGTACGGCTGCGGGTACAGCGGCTCCTCTGAGACCTACGGTCATGGGGCGGGGGGAGGGGCGGTACGGCTGCGGGTACAGCGGCTTCTTGAGACCTGCGGTCATGGGATGGGGGTCATGGGATGGGGGTGAGAGAGGGGGTATGGCTGCGGGTACGGAGGCTGCTCTGGAGACCAACAGTCATGGGATGTTGAGCCTCGGTACGGACAAGATAAGTAGAGTAAGGGGCAGTCTTTGATGGGGTCGGAAACGAAGGAAATGGGCAATAGGAGGTCATAATTTTCGGGGAAGGAAAATTAGATAAGAAGACAAGAAAGCAAACACTCACGGAAAACCTAATAAAGGGCAAGGACTAATACAAAAGCGGACATAAAGAATGTGAGGGTGAGATAAATGGGCAAAAGGAGGGTAAACATGATCGAGAAGAAGGTCCGAGAGAGGCAAAACAATAACGGGAGAAGATCACAAGGGATATATATGAACTACAACAGAGTTGTATCCCTAATAGCAGAAAGCGAACCATTGAGTATTGGATTGGGCAGGTGGCTCGGTCGGACAAACAAAACGCGGGGCAAGGCAGGAGTACAAGTCACAAGGAATGGCGAACAGAACTAGGGACAGCGTTTCGAATGCCTCTGATGTGGTCTGAGTCCCAACTTTGACGCATCGTCTAAATTACTTGGTAATTTAGTATCGTTCACGGAGCCCCATTGATTTGGTTAATGCATTGGTCATGCTTCCCAATCAATTTCATAGCGCGACATTGCTGATCTGAATCGGGATTGAGATGAAGGTAATTAAATCGCAGCCGCAATGTAATAAAAGTTTTCCAAAAAAGCAAAGAAACAAAAAATGGTTATCTCATTCTTAAGATGCAGCAAAATTAATGAGTTTGCGCAAACCACATCAAGTACTGCGAATGAAGTGAAAACATGTCATGAACATGTAATACCAAAACATCAAAATGTATAGTATCCGTCGGCCATTTGGCCCATCCCAAACCGGTCTGAGTCCTTCCGATATTGCCTGTTAGAGCCGCCGATGACTGGAATCAAGGTAATGCAAGAACTCGTGCTGATGCGAAAATTACGCTGCAAATTGATTGATTGCTTATTTCGAGGTCAAACAACTCCCCTATTACGAAGTAATTCGCGATGTATTGGCTTATGATGCATCATTACGCTGCAAAAGATGTATAACTGTGAGCAATTCGTTACTTCTAACTCACGTGATTTTTAGGACAACACTGAAGAACTTCAATGAGAGGAACCAACTTCATTCGTGTACATAATCACTGGTTAAAGTGCCAGAATCAGTACTTAATAAACATTATTGGACTAAATACTACTAAAAGAACTTCTGTGGCTTCATTTTACGCCATTTGTGAAGATAGGAATATTTTACCATTCACCGCGGGTCTAAAAACCCGTGATTCCTGAAAGTGACACCAAATTCGAGAGTAATGTTTAAGTTTTAAGAAAAGCCGTACTATTAAACAGCATGACTGTTAAGTGAATTTTCAAGGTTCTGCGCACCACCTGGGGCGTCTCGGCAGCGGGCGTGAATTGCCTTCATATGGCAGCCGGACAGGGCCGGTGCCGCCCGCGCCAACTGGCATGGTTTGCTGCCGTGCCGCAGGCACTGCACGTACGCTGTCCAATAGTAAAACCGGCACTTTGTTCTCCTAAATCGCGCCAGGAACGAGCGTGTCAGTTAAGTGCGGTTTTAATTTTCGCCAAAGGAAGGCGCAATTGGCGTCGGGCTTGCAAAATGCATCAACACGGTGAATTGGCCGGTTACAGCGGCAGTGTCGCACGTCGAAATTAACAAAATGTGCCGAAGATTAGCGGTGCTCATGCAACCACGCGCTCCTCGGCAAGTTGCGTGGAACTATATGATGATATTTATGGGATTCAGGGCTGCTTTTGTACTAATTAACCGTAGTTTTGTTCGGCCATAACTTGCCACCATGAACATCGCGACTCCTGGCTTGTGACGCGTGACACGTTGCAAGGGACTTTTTTTTGGTTCGCGTAGGTCTATTCCAGGTAACGTAAGTATGGCCGGATATTAAACACCAGGAAAGGGAAGCACAAGGGTAATTTACGTACAAACGACATGCATTTGAATGTTGCTGATGCCACACGACACTCTTCAACGACGCTTGTTTTAAACACTTTTAACAAGTTTTTGTCCATTTTTTGTTGCGAGGACTTTCTAATCATTGCCTTTTTGCGAGAAAATTATATTTCCACAAAAAAACAATACCCGAATATTTTTGGTAATTAATTCCTTATCAAACCTTCATTGATGTTTTCCGTGAGGATCTAAGTCATAAAACTGAACAGAAACATATAGATAGGTGCATGTTGGGCATTAAAACGCATACCACTGGTGCACTTTTTGGAGGAGATTTTAACGTCGCACATTGGCAGAAGATGTGCGAAATAAAGTAGATATATTTTTCTTCTCCGGCGCCCTGCTCTCCACTTCACCCAGGGAAATCGTTAAAACGTATCCGTCGATGTCGACCAGGTTTCGTAATCTTTGTAAGCTATTGGAAAATCATTGTTAAACACAAGGAGCATAAAATGTTCCGTGTTTTTTTGCAACGGTTTGACGTCAGTTTGACGTCAGGTAAATGAGTTTAAGTCTTCTCATGTCGTTCGTTTGAACTGACAACACATGCATCTTACTTCCTCTGATTTTTACGCGGGGTGGAGGCGACAAAATTTACGCCGTGGCCCAGTCTCGAACCCGAGTCCCGCAACGCGGGGCCCGACGTTCGGCGTGACACCGCGGTCAGGCGTCAGCGCCTGTCCCGTGGGTGGGGCGACAGCAGACAGCTGTCCCGTCTGGGACCCGGTCTGGGGCTACGCGAACGCCAGACGCCCGGCCTGGCGGCCTTCACCGGCTGGGCTCGAGGGGAGGGGCCCGCTCGTCAGGTGGAACACGCAGGGGGCTGTCCAGGCTTTTTGGCCGCCAAAAAAACTGCCGCTGGAAGGAGCGAGCGAACTGCCGACACTGTGCAACTTCTGGAGGAGCTGGTCGCTCGGAAGCAGGAAAGGAAGATGTTGAAATAGCTTACGAGCTGCTGGAGTATGCGAGGACTAACTTGTGGCGCTGAATGATTGGCATAGTTGCTTACCTGGTGCGCCGTTGCAGGCTGGACACTAAGAAAGCCGCGTCCGCACAAAGTTTCTGCCGCAGACCAACTGAGCCATCGATGTGGGGAAGTGGGACAAACATGCAGCAACGGGCCTATCGCGCAGGTGCAGACTGGAAAAAAAGCGCGGCAAAAAATCCCAGACGCCACAAAATGAGCTTTTTACCGTCGTTTTTGTTAACTTCACCGACGCCGCGGTCAAGGACAGCTTTTTGTGTGTCTGGGTGGCCGCCACGCGCCGCCCTGACTCGCCGCAGTCCGACCGACGGAGCCGGCCGAAAAAAGACGCTTCTCGACACCCATCGTCGTCTCCGACGTTCGGTTTTGATTCAGGGGCTGCACACGGCACCTGGGAGAGCTCGCGAGCCCCGGCCGTGCTCGACTGCTAAGCGGCGGCCGCTGTCGCGGCGGCAGTGAATTTTTTTGTCGGCCGTCTGGAATCGATCCCGACCCGCGCGCTGTCGGCTGTGACGTCACTGGCCGGCAAAAACCGCCAGACGGCCGGTCTAGACGGCGACCTTGGCCGCGACCTTGTCGCTCGGGAGGGGGTGGGGACGTGCGGGAGGGAGGGGGTGGGAACGGCACCGGGATGGCGGGACCACCAGGGCTTAGCAATCAAGGATTTAATGTACGGACGAAAGACCGTTCGTGTTCCAGCTGCTGGCGCTTATACAATCAATAAAATGACGTCAACAGCACACACTGAGTGTGACTGAGATGCCTCGCTTATTCATCCAGGCCCAATAGAAAACTGCCAGCTCACAACTCTTGGCAATAAAGCCCCTCCATTTGTGTTAGAGCCACACTCACATTGATCACTCAGATATTTGTAAGAGTTGCCGCCGTCCTCGCATATTCATGGAGGCCCAGTAAGGAACTGTCAGCCTCAGAATGTTCAACAACAAGGCCCCGCCGGTTAAACTGAAGCCACACTCGGCATTAGCCACGCAGGGAGTTGTAAGAGCTGTTGCTGGCATTGGGACTTTGCCAGTCCCAGTCATGTTGTATCTGTCTCAGCTGCATACAGCTAGCATTTTATCTGGCTCATACTAAGCTATTTCCTTTGCCAATGTCTTTTGCGTCCGCTCACCTGCATCGAAATGTTTGCGGGATGATACATATGACTGGGATCATAAAATGCTGAAACGTACGGCAAACGTAGGTATGTTGTGACGAATCAGCATACAGGTAGGGTGTGTTTATTCATTTTATTCGTTCGCTGTTGGGGAAATGCCACTCATTAAACTTATACCGTGACTAACAAAAATAACAGATCTTGATGAAATCGGACGTTTCTTCTGAGCTCGGTAATTAATTTTCCCATTTAATAACTATCTCATGAAAAGTCTGGGTTAATGCTATGCAGACGAATAACCTCTTTCATGCATTTTAAGAGCCAAAGCCTGGCTGGATGCAATGTTTCCCAACAGCACGTCGAAATTTGCGCTGGTCGCTGAGTACCAGGATGGTATTTGGCATTTCATCTAAAAATGGTGTTCCATGCAGGACTCAGTTTCCCTGACAGTAACGTCACGATCCCTTTCCCAGCTTTAGGCCAGACAGCAGCCGAATGCTGATCAACGTGCATTGTTTGCATCGCCAGCAACACATTATCACATGTTGCATTACGATTACTGCATATGCATTACCATTTTTTCCTTGTGAAAAGCATTGGTAATGTCTCTGGAGATTAGAGGGTTTTGTTGCATTGCTTGAGTAAACAATGCAACGAAAACGTCATCCGCGGCATGCCAAACCTGCACAGCCATACACCACACGAAAAGAACGCCCGCCCAAGGAACTCCAAATGCATTTTTCATCTCGTGCATGCAACCTGTGCCGATTCCTGCACACCCAAATCATTCCGACTCATTCGTAATTCACTCAATCGCCGCGAGTGGTCTAGCCGATCCCGCGCACGCTATCAGCGGTCTTCCGATGCGGCGCGGACGCGACTGTGGCCGCCTTCGGTACGATTCCCCGGTCCGCCCAGCCTCCCGGCACCCCCAGCGCTAACCTTGAACTTGAAGCCGGACGCCAAGGGGTTAGGATCCCACCGAGCCGCCGTTTTGTCGGCCGTCGCGCAAGAAACGCAGCAAAAAGGAATCGGGGGAGGGCGTTTTTGGCCGCCGACAAGAAAGCCCGGCGGCAAAAAGCACTTTTCAACGCACAATGGTGCCATTGGCGGCAGTCACCGGCGTGAAGCCCCTCAGCTGGACAGGTGCATTCCTTTGTTGCCGGCCCATTGAACGGGCAGAGTCGGCACTCAGTGACGGTCTTCAGCTTTTGTCCCTGAAATCGTCCAGACGGCGTTTTTGTGATCTGGGCGCGCCGCCGTGCTGCAGAACGCGTGCAAGGCATGCACTGAGCCTGGTAGACTGCGCCGCCGTCATTGGCGTTCGGCGGCGCAGTCTGCCGGCGTAGGCGTCCCTGCAACACGGGCGTTGCCTGCGGTTTGCAGGAATGCAGAATTGCGGTGCGCTACCGAAGTGGACCCCTGTTAGACGGCGGCGCGCGCTGCGCAGTCGGCTGCGACGGGCCGCGCTGCGCAGTGGCGGCCAGCCGTGGGAACCTGCGCCGCTTTGAGCGCCGGCCGGACGCGCTGTCTGGAGCTGCGGAGCCGCCGCCGCGCCGCCGGCGGTTTGTTGTCCTCATTGAAATTTTCAAACCGGCACCCTCCCAGCCGGTCCAGATGTTTGCCGATCAAGACATGGACGCCGTCTGGAGCGAGCATTTTTCCGGCGAAACTGGCCGGACCAGTTTTTGGCGGGCGCCGCGGCCCGGTGCGCCATTGTGCGCGGCCGATGTCGCATTCACGTGTTTGCCGGCTTGTTGTGGGCTGGCGCGGCGGCCGGTCCGGCGCTGCGGCTGCCGCTTTTTGCGCCGGCACCCCGCTCTCACGACCGACGCGCCGCCGCCCCGGATGGCGGCCTCGGATGACGCTCCCCCTCCCGGCCCGGCGTGGTAGCAGGAGGGAGGGGGGGGGGCGTTAGGATAGGTGATTGTCCGTGAAGCATGCGAAAATTTCGCCCCGAATCTTGGAAGGCTTACTGGGCTGCCTACGAGTTCAATGCAGTAATTTGTGAAAAGAGAGGAAAAATCTAGAGCTGCGTAAATAAATAAATAAATATATATATATATATATATATATATATATATATATATATATATATATATATATATATATATTATATATATATATATATATATATATATATATATATATATATATATATACCTATATATATATATATATATATATAGGTATGTATTTAACATATAAGTAAGTATAATGTTTCGTGAACAGCTTTTGTCTCGCTTCCTTCTATGGCTAGCTCACGGCGTGACAAGGTGCGCGAGTATGGGTGTGTGCGTGGGACACTCCAAAGGCGGGACAGCCACAAACGGTTGCCACAATGGGCCCGAATCGCCGTGTGCGATGGGAAGCATCCCCATTATTGTGTGAGATATTCCCGCGTTCACATTACCAATGCACGTCGGGACATCCCAGAGGATCGGCTGCCAGACAGGCCGCGGGTTGGGCCGCGGTCTTTCAACTAAATGAAACGCTTTTACCTGTTGCCAGCGACCGGGCACGTATCAATTACAACTCTGAAGATGGGCTTGTTCCCCAGCGGTTGGGTCAAGCTGAAAAATGCAAATATAGATGTAACTCTTGAAGATGTCTTGAAGACTTGTTCCTATGTCTTTTTCTCGTTTTTCGTTTTGGCCATTTTTGTGATATCTGATTCGCAAGGTACTGCGTACATGAAGTTTCCATGACATAGATTCCTTTTCTTGGAACAGAGTAGTATTTCCCCCGCGAAACGTCTTGGCCTCGATGGTTCCAAAAACTCCTTATGCTACAGACTGATACAGGGATGCATAAAAAGCTTGTCATGGTCCTCGAATTATTGGCTCTGTGGCAAGAAATTTAGGAAGTTTTACCAACTGCAGGCAAAGGAACAACAATGTGGTAGCATATTAGTAGGTTACACGCCTTTCAAACGCATCATGTGCTGGTCGAAATAAGATTCAACCATGGAAGATGGTTTTATGAAAGTTATACAGCGCTGCCTTTCAGCACCAAAACCAAAGCTCATTTGTAACGCCTACTTTACCATTACAGGAAAAATCGTAACAACGCCCAGGGCCGTGCCTAAGGGGTCATTGCAATGCCTGAGTGTCATAATCTTTCACGAATCTCCTTTTTCTTAACTTTGCTACATTCTACCTACTTGACAAGCTTTACTTCAGCTGTCTCTTCTCGTCAGCTAGTTGCCGTGTACAAGCAGGTCGCGATGATTTAATGTTTTTACTCCTTCGCATTACTAATGTACCAACCTTTTCGGGTCCTTTGTTTAATTATTACCACGGTCACGCCAACATTGAATGCATAAATGAAGTCACCGCATAATTTACGAGCTGAAATTGAGATGTTTTGGAAAGGCCGTACACCCAGTCCATTCTGACGACAGCTTTGTCTCAGTTTGCACACAGCGAAATTGGCTCCAAGAATCAACAGTCTCCTGCATACCCCTCACAAAATTATGTTGGAAATGTCTCACAAGGGGATAATTTGGGTTTCAGTGGGCCTGCGAGTCAAAGAGACAGAGAGTTTTTGGAAGTTCGCTAGTGTTGGTCACCAACCCTTACGCCATGCAGGAACACCGAGTTACGTCCCAGTTTAGGGGGGACCAGCCGCGATGCACCCAGCAGGCCTCGTGATCGCACACAGTGCCTCTGCACTATTCGTGCCTTGCCGAGCCCACGGTCACGGGCCGGAACACGAGCCCACCACGTGGTCACACGGACTGCTGACGTCCGACCACGTGCACGGCCACGTGAGCCGCGAGCAAAGCGCGACAGGAAGCTGCTGTGAAGCACGGTTCATGTCTACCCCTCAAAAACCTCTGCAGAGACTATGGCGTCGCCAGGTCTGGATTTTGGCTTCGCGTGGTTTAAATTTCACTGGCTGAGGCTCACAGCTCGGGAACAAAGGGTTGGAGTGGCACGTGTGTGCAGTGGGGGTCGGGAAATACAGTCTGCCATGCACCAGCTGTGCACGCGCTGAGATGTACTCGGCAGCTGGCGATGCACAGTTTTTCACGGCGTCCAACACCTGTTGGACCGGAAAACCCGCCATCTCGGCTGGAGTAAAAACAGGCGCTTGTTCGGAGCCGGAGAACCCGTCTCTGGCCGAAATCGGACTGCACCGTCAGACTGCACCGCGGCCCTCGGCTGGACTCGGCAGACTGCAGACCTGTGCTTGCTTCACCACGCGGTTCGCTGAGCTGGGAATCGATTCTGATACTGGTTCACAACGGCCGCCAAAAAGCCAGTCGGTCAATTCTGATTCAGTGATGATCGCATGAGAATAAGCCTCCGATCCGAATTCTGATTCTGGTGCACTGTGGCGTTTACGGAATCGACTCGGATTCCGACTCGTGACAAAAGCGTGAAATACTAAATCAGCTCGGAATCGATTGCAATGGATTCGTAGTCAAGTACAAGCCTGGTGAGCAGATATAGTTGTTTTGCTACTGCCAATTGCAAGGAGCAGGGATAACGGAAAGCATCTTTCCAACAGCAACAGTGAACAGGGAATGGTGAGCGCAAAATGTGTGAGCGAGGTCGTCCAAAGGAGCATCGATACCGGCAAGGTAATGTTCCCGACTCAGTGGAAGTATATCGATAGCTCTTCGTGATAGCGGTGTTGACTTCGCTGCGAAGGTGCAAGAGGTCCCATTTCCTTTTACGACACCCTGACTTCTTCGTACTGCACTGGGTCTTTTAAAATGCAATTTATGGTGGTTTTAAAGTGGTTTGTCGCACTTAACATAGCTTTCGTTTCATGCATTGCTTCTTACTCCTACTCATGAATAGGGATGTACCAGATCGGGATTTTTGTGATCCGGCCGGATCCGGATATCGCGGACCGGGTGCCGGATATCCGGCTGGATACCGGATATTATGGTTGCCTATTTTTATTTACTACTGGTTTCTGGAAAAATGAAACGAAAAGGACTGAGTTGAAAAAAAGACCTGAAAAACTGAAAAATATTACATAAAAAACTTTAACAGTTTGCGAATCATTCCCCTTATGGCTTACAGTTATTGTGGGGTTTCCACATGTTTCACTGTAAAAAAAGAATGTGTGAAGAACACAGCGATCACAGCGGAGCTCACCATCTCTGACTGTAGGCAAAAGGCAAATGCTCCAGAATACGCAGAATGCCCCTATAGCGCGTTGGGAAACCGAGAATTCCTGGCTTGATGAGCTTTCTATACAAATGTTAAGGCATGTCCAATGAAGTATATTGTCCCTGAATGCATTTGTATAAGAATATTTGAGACAGATAATTTATTTTTAGCAAATAGAAAGATGATGCACCACGAAATGGGTTGCTGAGCATATACTGGCTATTGTTGCACTGCTTTGAGCTTGAGCAGCACCCTGGCAAATTATGTCTTAATCCTTCCAAACTAAGAGGAAAAAGGAGTGCTCCAGTCAGACCTGGGAACTATCAGTTACTTCAACAATCTAATATCATAAGGCTTGCTGCTCATGAAACGGTTTTGTAGGCAGACATTAGAACGTCTCGATCGCACAGTGGAAAGCCAAATATCCGGCAGTATCCGACCGGATCACAGATTTATCCGGCCGGATACCGGATACCGGATAATTTCACATATCCTGCCGGATATCCGGCCGGACTGCATGTCCGGTGTACCCCTACTTATGAAGTATGTACTGCTATATTTTATTTCGTTTTGAAATCGCAAAGTGCGTCTAGCTGATAAAGGTGATATTTGAACATAAATGGATTTGGGAACAGCATGGACAGGAATTTCAGATCCTGAGCTCGAGAGTGGATATTGCCAGAAAGAGCGGAGTCATGAGAAATGAATGTTACATCCTCGTGCGGCACTATGTTATACCGAATTTTAAAAAGAAATTATTCCTTTTATTTCAATTTAAAACTGCATTTCACAAAGCGCGCGGACGCATACGTACCGTCGGGATTACTCATGAGTCGTTCCTCAACGTCGTTCATTTGGGTCGATTTCCTGTTGGCTATTCTGTTCAGGAAATGGGGGATATTCAGCTTCACCCAATGATTTTGGACAGGCATTGCATCTAGCACAAGCCTGCTAAACCTCTCACTTGTTATACTTCCGCGAGGCAGTTCCGTGTTCTACTTGGATAACAGCTATCTGCTTGGACACCTGCTTTGATACCTTGTCCTGAAAAGTGAACAAGAAAGTGGATTTGAATTAATTGTCTACTTCTATACCTCATCAAGTTTTATGGTGTGTCGAGGTTCTTGCAAGGCAGGTTGCAAATATGTTATGTTGTACCACAGCTTAACTCTTCGGAGACGTCTCACCACGCGGCCGTGTGCCGAATGGTAATACTTAAAGCCGAGCAAGGGGCCGAGTGCCTTGGCACCCGACAGGCATCAGCTGATTGCTGAAGTATTCGAGGTCTGTTTTTTTGTTGGGATGTTTTTGGTCCCGATGTTTTTGGCCCGTGTCTTTTTATCCTCAGACTGTTTTTGTGGCGGCAGCTGTGCAAAAAATCTGTCCATTTCTCATGGCCATGGTCACGGTCAGGCCATTGCCGCAGCCCCTGACCTCCAAGATTGTTGTATGGTTTGTCTAGGCTTTTGACGTTTGCGTCATGGAACAGTTTTAATCGTCAGACCTCCAACCGACAACGGCGAATCAAATTAGCATGAGACCATGAGTTGGTGTGTAAGAAACCTTCGCTGTCAGTCATCGTCATCATCGTCAGACATCAGAAAGGGCAGTCATCGTCACGCGATGATGACTGCCCTTTCAAGAATGGCTTTGGTCGCACTTTCCCTTCGTCCATGCGGATTTATCCACTCATATTCGATAGCTATACTTACATGGCGAGAGGTATTCGCTGAGTGCTTTCTCAGCCACAAGACAACAGGCACATGGGTAAAAGCCTGAACCTACTGCGGGATCTTCTGTCAGTAGATGCAAGGAATGCTAAGTCTTAGTTTGAGTACTCACTCAGACAAGCAAAAATGAGACTTCCTCTGTTTTCATTGGGTACATTTCCTTTGCTCCATTCTGTATATTCCAGGTGATCAGCCAGAAAACGATACTTTCCCTGGTATTGTCTAACCGGCAGGGTATGCAACTTGAACAAAAGTTTAAGTTGCATGAAAGAGACATACAGAAACAAACATAATTTGTTGAATCATCTGGGTTCACCTCACTTTAACGGATTCCTTTTGAGCACTTCGTTCTGTTGACGAATATAGCATGAAAACCTGTCAGGTTGGCGAAATCGGATCAACTAGCTAAATTGGGAACCAGAGCAAGATGAGGAAGCCCTCTGATGTACTGCAATAACGACGCACTTGCGTCTGTTTGGAAGTGCAATGAGAATCAAATAATACTTAAGCATGGATGTCATCACAACTCTTACGTAAGAAATGCTTCCGATTTCAATTTATTTCACAGGCGACACACCCAGTTTATTGTAATGAAGTGAAGCGAACCATGAAAAGTAGAACTCACTGCCCAGATTCCCTATTTTGGCATTTTTCTTCGATACAGTTTACTCCGCGCGGTCCTGAAGGAGCTGAGTGCTGGCGTTTTAAGTGCTAATTTGAAATCACACGCAGGAAATTTAATGAAATGCACTACCATCTGTCATCTCCAACACAAACTCATTTTGAGCGAGCCCGATATGTTTTACTTGCGATGCCTCTGCAACCATAACAGCAACTATTTCAAGGAATGTTAAGAGTTAGGGCATCACCGCCTTGCTGAAGTCGCTTTGCGTTCCATTCCTAACCCTGGCTGACCGCTGACATAGCCACAACCTGCAGCAGGTGTGATTCCTGCAGCCTTCTGTGATGCAGACCCCAAATGTAAGCCAGTGATTTCTCGACACCCTTTTGGAACACCGTTTGGACAGCTCACTACAGGGGTCACAGCGCTGGGTGTAGCATCACACAGTGGGCCAAGCGCCTGCACTAACAGGGCGAAGCCACACAGCGCTGTCACCCATCAAACAGGCATCCAGTCCCGCCGTTCGTCATGCATGCCCTCGCACCCTTTGACCGCACGTCTCGCCGACCCCGCACCCGCGGCGAGCGCGGGGCCACGCACCCCTGCCGCGGAGCGGGCGGCGGCGGGCGGCGCCGAAATAAAAAGAGCACGATATCGATTCGGCCGGTCGGCGCAGCGGCCGCGTCATGGGCCGCCGCCGGGCCTGCAACGTTGCAAATGTTGAAATTTCCGAGTTGGCCCGGCGCGGCGGCGGCGTGCGGAGCGCGGCACCCTGGCGACCAAGGCTCAGCCCGTCGTGGACTATGAGACCTACATGCTGGCCTTCCTGAGGCTGCTCGGGGTGAGTGTCGTCGTGCCGTGGCCTTGGCAGGCTGCAGGCCGGTGCTTGGTTTTATTTCGAGCGCGGTGGAGTTTTTTTCTCACCGGGGCCGGCCGCCGCCCGGCGCCCGCACGGCACGCGCGGCGATTCAGGAGCTGCTGGCGCCCGTGACGGCTAGGGAGGGGTGCTGGGAGGCATTTTGCGCGATGGCTGTTCATGGCGAGTGCTGCACACTCCTGTGCACCGACTCAGTGCTCAGGTGCGAGGCTGGGAAGCAACAAGTGGCACCTGAACGTATGAGCTGGGCCGGGCTGAACGAACCGAAACTTGCCCTTGCTGCGTGAATGTAGACCGTCGTAACGTCGGAAAGCATCCGGAAATGTCGCACAAAGGCTGGGTTCGATGAAAATGGGCGAGCAATGACTGGACCGGTCTGTTTCGACATGACGCAGCGCAAAGTTTGCAGCGCCGCAAGGGCCGTGCAAGCTGCTTTGAGAGTGTGAAAACACCCTTTCATTGGACGGCTGAAAATGTGGCACAATGTGTAATGTTCGACAGCGTTAGCACGCGGTCGTCATTCGAGTTAGCCCCACCGTTGACACGGTCAATGCTGGCTGATTTAGTCGCTCCAGGGCCCACGGGAAAGTTAAGTTCTGGTGATAGCAGGAGTTGTGTGACTAATCGCACTTGCGGATCCTCATTATTATCAGCTATTTCCAGCATCCTACAGTGTGGAGTACCAGCTCGACTTGGTTTTTGTTGGCACTGGCAGAGCACCTTAGTGGTGCGATACAGGAGTGAAGCTCCTTCGGTTGCAAATGAAATGTCTTTTCCCATACATTTGCATGCACCGACTGAAAAGGCGATTTTTTTTTTACAAAGGTCACATTTCTTTCTGTGTCTGACACTTATTGAGAGACCATCGCCTACCCATGAATCTTAACCAAGGCTAAAGGTCACTCTGACCTTATCTTGTCGGCTTTATTATGAGACAATGAAACTGACACATTCCCAAGCACGTTTAAAGTCAGCAAAACTGGTAATGAACACAACTGAAGCATTTGTGTTTGAAATACATGTTTCTGTCCCTCTTTCTTATTTGCTACCAGCTGACCTACACCTGAAAAAGCGGCAGCAGCCAGCTGATGACAGTGAGCACTGCCAGCTGCCCCACAAATTAGCCCGAAGTTGCGACTGCGGTAGAATCTGGTACAATACGCAAGGAGCATTCACCTAAGTGAGCTAGACAATCCTTCAAACATTTCGAATAACCTGATTCTCTCCAGAAACTAGTGGGAAATAAGTTACCAACAATTTTCAAACGCAACACCGACAATGTAGACAAGTATGCTCCAGACATTCAGCCATCATGGACGAATTTGACTTATGTTTCTTACGTAACAATGCCGGTGATAAGGGAATTTTAACCGACACACGCTAACAGGAAGTATCGCCCCTTTGAAGTAATTCAGATGCCATGACACGGCAAAGAACATGTTCTTGTGTAATGGTACCGTTTTTCTCTTGTCTGCTGTAGCAGCATCCAGGTCAGACATGTTTAGAGGGTGTCTGTGCCGGTTTGAACCGCGGGCCAGCCCGCCCCTATTCCCGTTATCGACGGCTGCAATGTGTCGGCAATCCTGCTGTTTAAAGAGGCCGAAAAATAATGACCCTAATCTGGGTTGTGTCCGTCACAGGATGCCAAGCAATTAAACCAGCTATACCAGTACCGGTTTGGGTCCGGCGTTAGCATGCAGGGACGCCGGTGGACGGGGAGTCCAGGTGAAAACCGGCAGAACAATGCTGCTGCAACAGTGGGGCTGCGGGAAAGGACAAACTTTGGTTTGCAGAATAAGCCTGCGTGAGTGGTTCAGCGTCATCACACGTGCGGTCGTGTATCGGAATTCGCGAGCAATGTCGGCAAAATCGGCTGCATGCAGATGCTGAAAATCCAGCCTTAAAAGAACTAAGCATTTACCGTTCTTACTGCCCTAGTGATGTAAGGACATCGATGTTAGAAACAGTCATTTGGGGTGTCTAAAATGGGTCATATTGGGCAAGATGTGATTATTGATTCCATGATCACACCTCATGCAGGAATCTACTAGAAACCTCAATCTAACATACGCCCAGTCAGGGACCGGTCAGAGAGCCTGATCGCTTTCAGCTGACTAGGCCCGCGGTAAAGTGAATTTGCAATGCCATAGACGTTCTTTCACGCTAGGGCCAAAATGACTACGTATTCTGTATGCTCCCTGAAGACAATGACTTATTTTTTTTTACTGTACCGCCTCTGTCATCAGAAACTCATGGCAAAAACTAACCTGAAAAATGTCTCAGTTGGGCATTGCCGACAAAACTCATGCGTTTTAGACAAACGATCCAGTGTTCCGCAATGACACACACTTGAGGAGATTCAGCAAGAGGAGTGGGCCTCGACTAAGTTGTCCGCTCGAACCCTGCTCTTCTCGGCAGAGTCAGCTTGCCAGCAGCAGTAGAGTGACCTCACTGTCTTCCGTCCGTCCTGCACCGTACACCCTGCCTTCCAGCCGCCTGACCTGCCGCCTGCGCCGCACCGTGGATCAATAGACCAAGAAGCCCCATGGACGCTCGCCTGCGCCCCAGTCCGCGTCGCCATGTTCTCCAAACTCCTCCGAAAACTCCGCCGCGGCCAGGCCAGGGAGATGGCTGCGATCGTCCGATTTTCCCCTGACAGAGGCGCCGACGACGGCCAGCGTCGTGGCCGGGTCACGTGACCCGACGGCCGGGATCAGTGCCCTCGGGCGGTCGGCGTTTTTGGCGGGAGTCTCGGCGGAGTGCGTGCGCGTGGTATCGACCACCGCCGGCGCCACGTGTGGCCGGCCCGCCGGCCGACCGGCACAAAGACGGAACTGGGCGGCAGCCGACGAGCAAAGGTCAATGGCAGGCAAAAACCGACGAGGAAGAGCGGGCGGTGTTGGTGACAGGAGGAGGGTCGTGGGTGGGGTGCGGGCGGATGGAGGAGGAAGTATCTACATGAGCTCAGGGGCGTGGTGGGGAAAAAAGTCGATACTCTTTGCATTGACGTATGTGAGGCTGGTGCTTTGAAATAACTCAATAATGAACAAATAAGGAGATTTAACAAGACTCGTCGGAAGGTTTGCTTTGACGCGACTTTATGAAAGGAAAACGGAAAGAATGGGGAAAGGCATATTACAGAATTTCAGGTCTTACTCGGCTACGGCTAACCCCATATATCGCCCACGTGAGACAAGAATAACCAGAAATTGCGGAAATTAGGCTTTATGCCTGAGCTCTGCGTTTCAGCATTCTGCAGCACAGAGTTTCGCTTGTTCACTGTTGGACGCTGTTCATGCGGACAGAGCTGGTCCGCGAACCGACGATCCGATATTTAACTAAGACCGCGGCCGCTCCCGGAGAACTCGCTCTGAACGCCGCTCCTTGGTTGTTCCGTCGCTGGCTTTTGCCGATCGGTGCTGCGGCCGCAGCAGAAGCTGCCGTCCGCCGCGGCGCCCGCCGGCCCGTCGCGGGCCGAGGTCAGTGACCCGGCGGCGGTCGGCCGCGGTCTCAGAGAAAGCCGCCACCGCCGGCGCCGGTCACACGGACGGCAGACGGTGGCCGCCGCCGCCGGCCCGACAAAAACTGGCCTCCCACCATCGCCGCAAAAAGACCGGGCGGTGGCCAGTTCAGCGGAGGACGGCGTTGGACACAGCAGAGGGACAGGCACGCAGCAGAGGGACCTAGAAGCGCGACAGGAACTTGGACAGAGCAGAAGGATCTGGACATAGCGCAGGGACCTGGAAACAGCAGGGGGACCTGGACAGCGCAGAGGAACCTGGACAACGGAGGGGACCTGGATACACGACAGCATCCTGGACGAATCAGAGGAATCCGGACACAGCAGAGACCTGAAACACTACGGGAGGTCCTATGCACAACAGGAAGACGAGGACTGGATGCCGAAAGAGGAGACATAAGTTCCCGGGGATCGGACCTGGGTCTGAGGATTTGATGCGCGAGATATGATTTCATTGAACTGTGAACGGGCGATGGTATACCAGCATATCTAGGTATCATGATATCACCGTCTGTGAAGTGGGACGCTGCCGGATGCTGACATCCGAGGCGGTTTCTGCGCTCCAGTGCATGCAAATGTTGCCCTCTCTGCACAGCAGTCTCAACAACCTCCCACTGTTTCCCGTCCCTAATTGCGCGTCGGCCCCGGCGGAAGGGGGCCGGGAGGCAATTTTTACTCCATCACCGGAAGCGCAGCATTAGGCGCGACTTTATGGCGATAAAAAGCCGCCGGCTGGGGTGGGGGCCGCGAACGGGGGCAACACTCCGCCGCGCCGGCGGTCACGTGACCCGGGTAAAAACCGAGCCCCGGGGCGGTGCAGCGGCGGCCGGCCGGCTGGCAGCGTGGCCGCCGGCCCCGGTTTCAGCGGCAGCCCGGGGGACCCCGCCCCCTCTCGGGGGGGGGGGCGGTCGCGGCAGGAGGTAACGCCGCATCGGACGATCGGTTGCCCGGTGTTGTCGGCGCTCGGCCAAACTGCAGCTGGTGACGGGACCCCAGCGAGTTACACCGAAATGGTTTGAGAGGGCCTAAGATTATTGCACTGGTCGAAGCGCAGTCAAGCGAAACGGAAGGTTGAATAACGTTGGAAGGCGCCTATGACTGCTTTGGTTACGTGGTGTTGCCAACTACATTGATGGCTGGCATATCTGATGAAGATTTGATTGTATGATTTCGCAATTACCGGTGGAGTTTCATCTGTTGTGTGTGCCCGGATGCCCACACAAATGTGAATGTTAAACTCACACCTAATTACAAATTATACTTGTCCGCAATTAAGGACATTTATTGACCTAATACCTACTTTCCTTGACGAATTTAACGACAGAATGACGTGTTGATGCCAAAGCAGAGTGCACTGGTTTCCACGTCCTAAATTCTTGAGAGTGTGATGTTCAGCTTAGCTGAGATCGTTTGAGAATCAACGTGCAAAAATAGCATATGAACGAGATCGTTAAGTTCTCTTCGATATTTCGAGCACGAGTCAGGTTACGAAAGGATGGCATCCAGAGCTCGCAAAGGTTGTTTTTTTTCGAAGAGTCCAATCGATGTCGTCATATCGCCGTGTCTCATGGTTCCTTGAAATGATCTCTGAAACCATATCCTCTCTGCGCCCGACAAACAATGATTTTACAGTCGCAAAAGCTCCGACCATTCAAATTTTATCGGCGCTCGACCGACAGCGAAAAACGGCATTCAAGTCGTCAACGTCGACGTAAACAGCCAGCCCGTAACGGCACGTCGCCCTGCCATGCTACCATCTCTGGAGCATGGTTTCTCTCGTGGCAATGACCCTACCGGCCTCTCATGCCGGCCCGGCTCGCTGGCGCTCGGCCTTCGACTGGCGTTGGGCAACACCGCCTCCGCACACCGGCATTGCAGGCGCCGCGAACCTACGAGGCAGCCTTTCGCCATGACTTGCATCCTCTTAACCCAAATGCAGCCGATATGATTAATCTTCCCGTCACAGTCGGCCCTTTTTGCCCGTCTTTTTGCGGCGACGGCCGACGCCGCGTCGCGATTGGCCGAACGGCTCGCGCGGCAAAAAGACCCCCTCGGGCGCCGCGGCGCCAAGTTCGGCCCGGCGCGCCGCGACCGTCTCTGGCGACGCGACGCGGCGCGGGCGGCGGCGAGTGGCGCGACCTGACCGGCGGCCGACCGGCGACCGCTGCGACGCCGTCCTGCGCGGCCGCGGACGGCGCGAACCGCCCCAGACGACCCGCGACGACCGCGACCCGCGACGACGGCTCTGCGGGACGGTCGCGGCGAAGGCGCGGCCGACCGGCACGTTCGCCTCGCGACGCGGCCGGTCCGGCGCTGTGCGGGTGATGCCGGCGCGGACGGCGCTCGGCGACGGCGGCGGCGGCGCGGTCTTCTGAGCGGGTCGCGGGACGGCCCGCCGGCCGCCGATGGCCCTCGGCATGGCGGCCGGTCAGGAGACATACGGCGGCGGCCCGGAGCTGCGGAGCCCGGCCGCCGGCGGCGAGTTCGCGCCGCTCAAGCCGCACTACTTCGGCGCCGCGGCCGGCGGCCCGCCCGGCTCGCGCGGCGTGCTGCTGCCGTTCGGCGTGGAGGAGCAGGTAACCGACGACCGGGTCCGGCCGGCTCGCCGCCCCCATCCCCCCCTGCGGTCCGTCCCTGCCGCTCCGACCCCGGTACATTGGGACCATGCACGGTCGGTGTCCGATTCCCGCCGGCGGGTTTCTGCGCTCGAGGTCGAGCGCGAAGCTGGCGGATGCCTACACTGGTAGGACTAGGACCCCAGGGAAAAATGGATCGGGCGCCGACAGGCCCAGAGACATTTTTTCTATGACACATCACATGCCTAATGACAAAGGACCAGAAGAAAACAGGGTAAAGGGCTCATGTTTCCTGCACCAGTCGCGAGGTCTGTGACGAATTAGAGCCTTCGGGCTGGGCTTTGTACGTTCCGGAGCGGGCGCGATGTTTGGAGGCCTCAGTCTGCGTCTATATCGTGAGTCCGCTTCTAATCGCGCGCGCGCTACGTTCTTTCTTTTCGGTACCGTGCAAGCGCAGTTTAATTTCCAATAATCGCTGGAGCCGGAGTCGCTGTTTTAACAGCGGCATCGCCTCGCGTTCTCTTTGCACAGGCACCTAAAGCGTCAGCCACGTCCGACTGCGGGTGCTAGGTGCAGCGCGAATAGACATTTCATTGGCTTAATGGCAGTTGTTGTGCATGCTCCATTCAGTTTATTTTAGATCCACCCATGGGTGTAAAACAGGATCTCCTGTGCGGTTGCAAAACTTCCATAAATATTAACTCAAAGTTCGTTGCAGCGTGAGGAAAACTCGAATGGTTGCCTTCGGACAGACTTGGGCTGAAAGGTGCATGGAATATTGCGACCAACAATAGAAGATACTTGTCCACTAAATCATTACATTATTATCAAAGTAAATTTGCAGTGAATAATACTTTCAGGCATAGGTTTTGTACCCGCGGTATCTGACTTGTTCTTCATGCTTGCGACTTTTAAACGGCCATAAGTATAAAACTGCATAATGGCATGCGTTATAAAGTGACCGGCAGCACTCATTTGGCTGAAGTTTCAGCTCAGCGCTGAGAAAGGAAACCATGAATGAGCAGTACTAACGCACAATGTTGGCAGTAACTCATCGTTAAATGTCCTTGTGATGACGTCCATGGCAGGGACGATGGGGTCGGTCTGAACGTTGTTCCTGTGCCCGAAAAGAAGCCAGCGTTACTATTTCGCTGAGCCGACCACATCTGTTTATTCATGCCAGAAGTTCAACCAATGGATGGTAACGCTTTTCACGCGACAGAAATGTTTTCATTCGGAGCACACATGTACTAGATTATTTGAAATGGCACTCGATACACGTCATCTCTTTCTCAGTCCGCTTCACTTTTTTAACTGCCATGTACAGCGAGACGGAAAGCGAAGGTGATGCAGTCTGGAAGACTATAACACCAGAACTCTCTCCCTTTGTACGTCGGGAAATCCATTACTTATGTCAAGACTCTTTTCTGATATTACTGCAGCTCGGATGAGCAAAAACGTTAAACTTTCGAAGAACCACGCATCACGGCATGGAGGAAAATTGTGTCATTTAGATGGTACGCCCGTCAAAGCTGGTCACTGGCTCCCCTGCCGACTGTTGGTGGTGCCTAGGCTGGCCCATTGCCGTCGCTTTCCACTGAGCAGGTGCCTGCCAGCCCCCCATTACAGGTTCCCGGAATTCACGCCCCCCTTTCCTACCGAGTTATGCAGTCATTGGAGGGGAGCATGCAGCCAATGGATGAATGCATGCAGCCAATTGAGTGCCGTAATGCGTCATTTTAATGTCAGAGTCAAACGTGTCGGTCAAACAACGGATGTTTACCGTCTTTTGCACGTGAACATTTTTTGATTGACTGTTATTTCATCGATTACCTGCTTGAAAGTTTGCAGTCTCATGAAACGTTGCATATTTCCTCCACTCACAGACGAAGGCGTTCAGGAAAAATGGGGATGGCTGGCCACGTACGTGATGTTTTATTCTGTCTAGTTTGTTAAAATCAATGTAAAGGGATGAAAAACAGTGCATTTATCCTCCCTGGTCTCAGACGTTTGCTTTCACCACCGTGAAAAGGCATTGGCTAAAACGATTAACTTTGTCTTGGAGTCTTGTTTGATAGAAAAAACAAAGGATGAAATGGCTGAAGTTGGCAAGTGTTCTTCAGCTTTAGTTAAGCTCGTGCTGTAAGAAAACAGAGCGCTTAGAAAGTGACCTGCTGCATGCTACAACGAAAAATGCCGGCTCGAATGTTGTCATACACGATTTCATTCATGCTGTTGCGGTAATCAAGTACCATCTGCATGGAGCTCCGGCTCCCTTGAATAATGCTAGCAGCGCATCAATGTTGGGTGCGGTGGGTTCTCTTTTCGGAATAGCTTGGATTTTTTAGAACCATGGATATTTTTTCTTAACGTGGCTGGATATTTTGCTCATTGTTTGAACTTCTTGCTTGAAGTTCGACTCATTGACGTATCACACCAATGGGTGCGAAGGTCTCGCGTTTGGCTATTATTTACCAATAGCCATAATAAAAGCACTGTTTCCACATTCATGTCAAAGCGTCGTAACCGAAAGCAGCTTTCCTTTTTGAAATGGCAGGACAGCTACCTTTCCCCATATCCAATATCCGTGGACATTCACGAGTTTAAATAGCATATTTTGTTCGGAAATCTGTATCGCATTTTTTGCAATAACTTTTTTGTACATACCTTCACAATCGCATGCGTCGAAATTATTGAAAGAAGCTTTCAGTCATTTCCTCAAAAGCCAAAGGATACACAGATTTGAAATGTTACATATAGCGATTTTCGCAAGAGATGTAAATGTAGTGGTTTGCCGCGGCATTATCATTTTGCAGTCGATATTTTCGGGTTCAAATCAGGTTTCAAAGTCGCCTTTTTATGAATACCTATGTATATCCTTTCTGCAAGATTTGCTGGGTACTAAGATTGATGATAGTGCAAGTGCCACGAAATGATAATGGTTAGAAGGTATCCGTTTCAAAACGTTGTTGACTGAGGGGCCCGCCTTTAAACGTTTCATGTATTGTGTATTGTTAAAAAAATGTCATGCGATCTGAAAAAGCTCATTGAACGTTCTTGACAGATGAAATTTTTCAACATTTCCACGTATGCGATTGTGAACGTCTTGTGCACGGCTTGGCTTGTGGAACGCCTGCGAATCTTTGGGAATCATTACGCTTTCTGTGGGCCACAATTGTTTGTTCATGAACCAACTGATTACCCCGTATCTGATTGGCTCTCCCTTCTGTCACTAACTTAGATGAGCGGTATAATTTAAAAACCGTGAAAATTAAGATAAAGAGAATAATGCTGTGTTGTTACTGTAGTTAGCATGCTTAAAGATGCAAAGTAAAATGCAGATTTGTAGAATTTGGGCAGTCATGTTGGAACACACGTCACAGACACTTGGGAATCAGTTGCTATGACTATGGCTAATATCCATTTGATGCTTGCAGACGTGCCAAAATAATGGAGTCGACTAAAATCTGTATTACCTAAATCTTTGTAATTATCTAAATCGACCTGAAATCTATGTTATGTAAGTCTTCTAAATCCCTAAAATCGTTTTAAAAACTGCAGAATTAGAGGAGTCATAACGGATTATGCCAGCTCGGATCACATTGACGAATTCACCGTTGTGGAAACGACTCATGAAACCTATTCTTCTAATGGGAAAATAATTATGCTGGTAACACGCAAGCGGTCCTGTCCGTCTGAAGTTGCCGGTTCTTTTGTTGCACGCCTGGGTGGACAGGCCATCTCTGGACAACCATGAAAGGTATCTCATATCGGTTTTTCAATCTATTTTTACAACTGCGCAATCGGATGGACCGAACTAGCGCCTTCTTCCGACATCTGTTCCATGCGTGCTGCTGGATACTCCTCGGTCTGGCCTGGGGTCGCAGCAGCGGTGGCGAGGGTTGGGGGATGGGGAAGGCGTCAGTCACCGCCCTGGCCCACGGCAGAGGCGATCTGCGTCGGGTGACCTGCCCGTTCTGTTGGACTCGGGCAGACCGGTCCGCGCTGGCCGACCACAGGCTCCCGACAGGCCGGAACAAAAACCCAGACCGTTACCGGCACCTGCATGCGAATTGGCCATCTGCTCGGACTCGGCACGACTGATTGGGTGCATGCCGAGCCGCGGGCCGGCTGCCCTGGCCTGGCAGAGACGATGGCGCGTCGCCCCGCTCGGCCGGCCGGCGGCGACCGTCGACGTCGCTTTCGCCGCGGCCAGTTGGCGACCTCAGAGCGGCCGCACGCCTGTGCCCAAAGCGGACTCATTACGGTAATCAGGCGGCAGGCAGTGGCGCGGATTCGCATGCGTCCGGTCAATCTGGCGCCTTTCCTCGGCCGTAAGTGGCCGTTCTGGCGCGGCCGACGGCGGCCGCGCCGTGCTGCCGTTTTTCTGGCGGGCGCGGCCCCCGCAGCGGTGTCTGCAGGCCGAACAATGAGCAGGCCCTAATGGGGCGGCGCCGTTCGCGGCGGTCGTGTCGGCGGCGTTCCAGCCGTGTTATAGCCGCGTGATTGGTTCATGAGCTGCCGCGTAACCGTGTCCCCGCGCGTGTTTGCAGGACACTCCGGGCCAAATCGAGTAGGCTGCGGTCGTCTGTCTCCCGTACCGGGAACGCTGTGTCCTGGAGCGACGGCGCAACAGGAACACTGGGCGTTTGTGGAGTCAGCAGTAGATGCAAAATTTTAAACAACTTCCGGAGTGAATACAGATTCATGATGACATTCATATGGCGTTAACTTTCACTTTAAAATTTACATCAGAATGAACAACTTTACCTAATTCTTGCCGAGAAACAATAAGACTTGTGTGAAATGATAGACAATGCTCGAAATAAGGCAGGAACGAAACATCCCGCTTCGGCGACTTAACGCCCGAAATGAAAGTGAGCAGGACTCATGTTCAGTTTTACATTTACGCAAGAGCTGCCTTTAAAATGAACTCCTGCCTTCGATTAATCACAAATTAGACACAGTTGACCTGCTAACAGAGCAATGCATCACTAAGGTATTATTCCGTTGTTTCACTACGAACAGACGTTGAGGCTCATGCTAATGAAGGCCACACACACTAAAACAATGCATCGCCGACCGCGACTGGATACACCGAAACACGCTTTAGTTCACACAGGATTTGCAGCGTGGCCAGTCACCTTCTTGGTGACGTTTATGTGCACGCGCTTGACTTCCATAAGTCACCGCCACCCGTTGACGTCTCACGGGCTTCATTCCTGGATTTTGCCAATGACGTCACAATTGTTACAGAGTATTCCGTGTCTGGCTGCCGTTTTCAAAGCCCGGTTGTTATCGCAAAAGGGAAGCCATTGAAATTCGGCGCCTGGCAGGCCGTTTAAAGACGGCCGTGACCCCCGCTGAGCCGATGATTTTGTTTGCCGGTAAAAACGACTCCAATGGGCTTCCGAAACCGAACGGAAAAAACATTGCAAAAACGCACATCGAGACACAGTGGATTAAGGGCTGCATTGACACTACGCGACGGCGCCCATCTGAAAACCTTAGGTGTGTTAAAAAAAAAACTATGACGTTGAAGCAGCGCACACGGAGCGGTCGACGAAATCCGCTATGGCTACTCATTGTTCTGACTTAACTATCAGAGCGTGTACGTAACATTCGTGAACATCGTTGTTACTTCAAACCAGTTATGGCGCTTCATCTGAACTATTGGATCCGGTGGGGTTGTCACTTATCTCGGGATGCTATGTAATTGTAATTAAATGCTTCTAAATGAATCCCACCCCACACGACGTTGGTGTCTCGTTAAGCATTTTACATCAGCTATTGCAATTGGAATCAATATCCTTCGTGTGCAGTCATAATGCTGAAGTATCAATTTTGCTAAAAAGTGTAAAGCCCCATGTACGGCTCACGGTCGTCGTAATGGCACCCTCATGAGAGTCGCAAAGGTAAAACCTAGAACATACTCTGGCTTGGAGCAATGGCTCTGAAGCATTGTCGGATAAGCGCGTTGTTTTTAACGACTGCTGTTGCTTTGAATATTACTATTACTGAAGCCTCAGTAACTGCAATATTTATATGAATATATGAATATATATATATATATATATACATATATTTCGTGCAAAGATTGAATATCCATATAATCTCCTCGTCTCACGATACTTCATAGTCAGGACTCACATTTTCAAGACTGCTGGCGTTTTACTCTCTGAATGTGACTGTCGCCGACAGACAAACGAGCTGTTGTCATCAGGCTGCTGGTGTTTTTCCTGCACGGCTCGCAGGCACCCGCTCATGCAAGTGGCGCATAAGACTTTGGAGCGTTCACTGGCACCAAATGTACCGGGAGCGGGCGCGTTACGGCTAATGTTGCTGTAAATTGCGACGCCTCGTTTCTTCTGGTGGAAGTTTTAGTTCTCACGACACCTTAGTGCGCCAAGGCAGCTCTTGTTCGCGTTGTTCTTTATGGCAACTTTTGGCTCTAATTTCGTCGGAAATTGCAAGAACAAGTTCTTACAGTTGCAAAACTGCAAGACATACTCTTGCATTCATGACATTCGCATTGCTAGAAGTAATAAAACTGCTATTTTACCTGTCTTCAAAACTATGTGACTTTCTTGTAACGTTTGTGTCGAGTAGTACATCCTCCCGTGGCTTTCTTGTACCACACATCAGTGCGTCGTGACGACTGACGTCTGCGTCAGAAACAGCGTCCACCGTGTCTGATCTTCTGCCGGCGGTTTGGGACTTGTAACCGGCTCTGTGCTCCAGTGCAGATGGGCTCTCTCCAGTGCCCTGTCCGAAATATCGCGTCTGATACGGCTCAGTCTAGCCATATTCTAACGCTGCATGATTGCCCCGTCGGGGCACCGAGCTGTCAGTCTAGCGTAGTCAGCTCCAGGAGCGCAGCCAGAATGTCGCCAATGAGAGGACGAGGACAAGCCTAACGCCGCTCAACACTGAAAGCTCTCCTGGTTCCGGCCGATTTGTTTTTAGATTTCGGAAATTTTTAAGTTTTATGCGTAGAGAAACGTTACATTTTACGTCCAAGGAAGACTTGGCCTCCTTGCCTTCCTTTGGGTACGCCCCTGGTCCCGCCGTGAGTACACTGGGACTCCTTTCATACTCGACCCAAGTCAGACTTTTGCCAAACAGCACACAACATCCGTCAGTAGTCCCTCAGACACTCAACTGTCAGAAACTAACCCATTATCTGAAGTGCTTCGACAAAATACTTTTGGAGAAATGTTTTCGGCTGTACTGAGAGATTTGCGAACGTCTGGTGGGAGATGTATATCTGTAAATGATTTCTCTTTATGACACTCGTCGCGTCTCTACAGACATGAAAATACGACAAAGGTGTACATAAATCTGACAATGACGAAATTACAGCACCGTACTTCTCCAGGCCGATAAGGGTTCCTCGAGCTCAGCGCTTGTTCGCGATGTCTCAAGCATGATCGGGAACTGTCGGAGACGAGGCGCCGTTTAACTGACTCTTCTGCTTGCCGCGTTTCCTACCAAACGTCGGGACTGACACTGGCCGCCTGTTTCAGAAGTCAGCACTATGGTCGAGCGTCGGCGCAGACGCGGCCAAAAACGGTCCGGGGGCGCCTCAGGGGGGCGCCTCGGGCGTCGCCGCGGCGCCCGGCGGACTGCTGCCCGGCCAGACTCCGCCGCAGGGCATCTTCCACAGCTGGGTCTCCATGGTGGCTGAACAGATGGGCCACCACGAGGTCCACTACCCCTGGGTGAACGGAGAGGTGAGCGCTGGCACGGGCTCTCGACGCCCCGAGGTCCGCACCGCTGGGCAACGGCGCTGATAGCCGCTATCAAACGTCGACATATTGCGACGGGCAAACCTAGTCATGCTGAGAGTGTTGGCTGAGAGTCACTCGGTAGTCCTCCATGCTGGCAACGCTGTCAACAGTGTTGTCACCCACTCACCGTATACAATTAACGTGTTCAGCTGTGATGTACTTACATCGCGCGCCGCCCCATTGGTTACAGACGAGTATTCATTGCAAAGGAAGGCAGTTCATATCGTTTTCCGCTGGCAATTGTAAAGCTATTCATGGTTTTTACGATTCCACCATCAAACGACATCATGGAGCTTCGAATATTGGCTTCGACAAACGCTAACGCATAGATGCTGCACTAAGAAGCTGTGCATTGGAGTCCTGCATCATTGATGATCCGACGAATTGCAAGGATCCCTTGTGCCAGGTGCTTGGAGGCGTCGTGCCTGATGCCACATTGCTAACACCGGCCTAACCGGCCTATTTATATGGCATTCACAAGCTGACGCCTTCCGTGCAATACCTATTCCAACAACAGTTACGCTGGCTAAGTTCCGACATTACGCGAGTGTTGTTAACGTCACTGAAGGTATGATCATTACCTTCACTGAGGGCATGCATCATGCATCATTCATAGTGGGACGTTTCATACAGAGAATAAAAAGAAGATCGCTGTCACCTCGACGCCTAGCGTCCACTATCACATCGTGCTGCAAGATCCTCTGTAACTTTCCAGCACCAGACCACGGGCACTTGTCCCGCAACTCTGCCTCCTGGCGAACCAAATCCCTGTCCACCGCACACAGCGCAGACGGGCGGTGCGTCGTCTCCACCTTGCACAGCGGCCCAGGTGCAGCGTGCAGCACCGCACCTGCGCCGCCGGCCCTCCGTCCGGGCCTCGTCCGCGTCGGCCGGCGGTTTTTTACGCTGCCCAGGCCGGTGTTTACAGCAGGTCGGCCGGCCGGCGGCGCCCCGCTAAAAATACCACGGGCCACGGCCAGCGCCCGTCCGATCTCGAATGCTCGGCTAAAAAATGCCGCCGTGCCTGTGTTGCCTCAGCGGCCGGGAGCCAGCTTTTCGGCAGGGAGGGCGGGGACGGGGAACGCTGCTTCGTCCGTGGTTTCTTATGGATGCGTTCGTGTTGAGGAACGGCCTGTGTTCGTTCCTTGCAGGTTACTTGAGTCACCACCGAGTCACAGTGGTTTAGGTCATTTGATGGGTGGCTTTTGTTTGTGCTTCATATGGTGAGTTATGTATAAAAGAGACATTTACACCATCTTTACCGAATGTTTACCGGAATCCGTGAAAAGGTGTAGTGAAGAAAGCCACAGATGCCAGAAACTTAAATACCGGCGACGGCATGGCATGTACGGTGTTGAGGAAATTAGCCGAATAAATAAGACACCATTTAAAAGCAGTGGAAACTCATGAGCCTTTTGACTTGTTTGCCCATTTCCGAGACCCCAGCGCCGCCCGTATCTGGTGAACTGTTTTGTGATGCACTGTACAGGACTTTTCGGATCCCTGATGAAAATCCTGACTACGTCACTGGCGATTACAAACGTTGCTTGTCACTCACTCCCGGTTTCTCGGTCTGTTTCAGATGAAAATGGGCTCGGACGTCGCCGGCGGTGTCAACAAAGGTAAGATGGCCGCGAGGAGGTGTCGCCATGGCAACCGCGCCCTCCTGACCGTCCTTACGCTGGCCATGACGCGTAGGCCTACCCGTACTGTGGCGGTAGGCTGTACCGCAAAACGGCCTGGGATCGCGAAAATGGCGGAACAAAAAAACGCTGTGAGAAGAAAACTAAACACAAGATTTTGCGCAACATTAATGGGAATGAAACAAAGAGGGTTGTCACCTTTTTTTCGCGGGAAACAACCACGTGACGCAGGCCAGGGAATTAAAGTGTAAACAAGATTTTCAACAGGGTTTTTTCTAAGCTTCGATCTCTGTTCCAAGCCTCCCGCGGCTCAACTATGGCTCGGTTTACTAATGCGCATGGCCGCCGTGACGCTGGTTTCGTCGGACCTCGAACAAACCGACGGAAGACGAGAGGGTGAAAGCCTCCCGCGTCGTCGGCGACGGTCCGGAGGCCGTCAGCGGGTCGTCTGTCGACGTGCTGCCAGTTTCGTGGAGCGGCATCGAGGCAAAATCCTGAATTATTTTGTCAACCTGGTAACGTTTGCAGAAATAGGACGCGGATATTCTGAGGGAGATGAGGATAAATAATACGGACAATTTGTGGAACAAGAAAGCACAGTAAGAAGGCAGATGAAATTAGACTACGAATGTCCGGTATGAGTTGCTTGCTAGATATAATATATATGACAATAGTCGAGCAGCTACGGAATTCGACGAAAACCCGTAGACGCTCGATCGCACGGACAAAGGAACTAGTTCAAAGAGCGGATGGGGGTGCTCAGGAGCATGCCTTGAAATGCAGTCGCTGCCGGCGAGAAGTGTCTGGCAGGCGGAAGTAGGTGCAGAACAGCACACAGACCCGGCTGGCCCGCCACCGGCTGCAGCGGCCTGCGATGACCTTCCTAGCGCTGCGCGATTGTTTGGGTTGGCGCCCAGCGGCCGTTTTTTACGGACGGTTTACGCTGCATTAAGACGGCGGCGGATGCTTGCGTCAGCTTGCTTCCCCGAAGCCGCCTTGGGGCTGGCCCTTCCAGTGGCCAGCGCCGAATGTAGCCCCGCAAGTCTTCGTGAAAAAAGCCCGCAGCCAACGTCGGCAGACTCCTGAAGTTCATATTTTTATTTTCGTCCATGTTTCACGCTTTTGGGATAACTCGCAGCGTCGCAACAGCACAACTAAACAAGTGGGATTATACAAACCTGGTGAGGCTAGATCGACCCCTGTATTGATCAACAAACTCTGAATGGTCTCTTATAAACGAAAAGTTGACAGTGAAACTGCCGGGACCCATGTGGTTTCCAAGAGCACCCTCTTTTCTTCGCAAGTCTGCAGCAGCCTCAGATACAAGCACACGTTGCCCTGCTGTAGCCCTAGCAGTTTCACGTCATATGGCATCCATTTCGCTTTTTGCGTCCCGGAGTCAGAATCAGATGCTGGCGTCGGCGCTTGGTAACAAGGCAGGCGTCCTCGGGCCCTGGCGGCGGGCACAGACGAAGGTCGTCATCGTCGATTCCCAGGCAGGGCTCCCAGGGCGGCTGCCCTGAGTGTCTGGCCAGCTGGGCACTCTCCCTGGAGGCACTCAGGCCGTACTGTGCACATCCCATGTAAACATCAAAACTTAAAGAGGCTCCACCTTTAACGCGCATTTTGAAATCAGATTGCCGCGTTGCAGCTTACAGATCTAGAAATCGACGTCTGATGCACTTGTGTTTCAAAAGCATCTATGTGCACAGTTTAACAATGACTTTCCGAGGATATGCTCTGTGTCCTACTCCTCCGTGTCTTGTTGCCAGCTGTTGCGTGATAACACGAACGGGCCCAGACAGATGAACGTTAGCAGACAACCTGTTTTGCGTCATCATCATTGCATGGCGTCGGAATGTAGTGTTGGATAAAATACGCTTTTCCATGTTTCTAGGTATTTCTCAGAAAATGAGTTCTGAAAACGTAATCAGCGGCGTTTTATGGAACCAACCGAATCTACTTGTAAAAAGTCGACCACGGTAGAACATTATTTTTACCAGGCAGAACGGAGGCTCTGAACAAAGCCGAGCCATTACAATATCGTCGCCCAGTTTGATCTCTGCTGGAGGCAGTATCAGCGGGCCGCGTCTTCTGACAGCGTGCACTGTGCACTGTGCACGGTACACGGTGGAGACATGCCACGCAGCGTGCACCTCGCCGAATGGCGGCGCGTGCGCTGCCAGCTGTGCACGCTGCCGCGTATCTGCCCGGCTCTGCTCCAGCGAAAATAGGCTGCGGCACAAATCAGAGAGCTGCGATACGGGCCGCGGAGCCGCCTGCCCTGCCAACATGTCGGCCGAATAGATAGCGCGTGCGATACGTTCTGGGCTGTTTTCTGGCGTGCCTGGTTAGTCGGCCCTCGCTGACTGGGACGGCGGCGGCAGTGCGGCCCGTGCAGCTCTGCTCGGCTCCCCCGCCGAGCCGGCCGGCCGAGCCCGTGCGCCGCCACGCAGCGCCGGCGGCCGACCGCCACGGCCCTCTGCAGGCAGACCGTTACCGCGGCGCCTCACTGCGGGTTGCGCCGACCTACCCCACTGCGTCCCTGCTGCGCCGCGGCCGGCGCCGCGCGCGCGGCGGATGTTTTTGCACGTGTTTTTGCACGGTGCAAGGTCACGTTGCAGGCGCCGCGCGGCGCGGCCGGCCGACCGGCGCGGCCGAGCGCGCGGCGTTCTGCGTGCCGCACCGCCGCCGGCTCGGCCGGCTGCCTCGGCCAATCGGGCGGCAACCCGCGCTGTTTACGGCCGCGACGGCCAATCAGCGCGCCCGGCGGCCGCCGCGGCCGCGTCAACAAAAACAGGCGGCCGCCGGCCGGGGTTTTTTGAGAGAGCGGCCTCACTGGTTTTTTGACGGCGGAAAAAGACTGCCAAATGCGGTCCGAAGGCGAGATCTGTGCCGGCGAGCGGTTGCCCTCCGAGGAGCAGTGGTGCGGCGACATGGAGGCACCCAGCACCGATGGATTCCTGTACTCTGGCCGCGTTTTCATGGGTAAGTGGGCCGCGTCTGCGCCGACCGACGCCGCCGTCTGTCGCCACGCGGCACCTGGCCGTCGCCCGACCTTGTGCCTCGTCAGCTGGACACCGGGCAAGGGCACCAGACGGCAATTCCTGTCCAGGTGGCGTAAAAACGCACGCAAAAACCGCAGACGCCGGCAAAAAATCAGACAATTCCGACAAAAACGGCGCATGTTGCGCAAAAAACGCCTCGCCGCCGGCGCGCCGTCGCGACCAGGCTGAGCCTGTCTGTTCGTTTGGTCAGGGGTGAGAAGAGGGCCCTCTTCTCGTTCCAAACGGGTCCGTGCAGGGGCTCAGGTGCACAGTGCTCGGTGTAGGGCGGAGGGCCTCTTTTTACCGGTGTCCGTTTGGATGACTGGCTCTGCCATGTGGTGGCGACACGAAGATGGATATGGTGAGTCGAGCAGTCCCCGGGCCTGGAGGACTGCAGAACGGGCTCACATAGGGTGAGACGCGGGCCTCGCGTGCGAATCAGCTCCGGCCAACCACGGCTTGCATTGCCGCTTGCAAACGTGGATTGTCGCATCGGCCCATTGTTATGGAAAAGCAAGAGGGAGCGGGTACCTGCTCCATTTCTTTGGGATCTGACATAACGCTCCTGAGGTTGACATGGAAAGAAACGCCATGGTAACCTCAGCGTTAGCCAGCTTTGTGCCCTTGTGAGGATCGTTGGAATCTTGTTAGGAAAAGTGAAAAGTGGCCACTCTGTCGAAGTGTCTCCGCTCAGTGATTCATCGCCGACGACGCGGGACTGGCGGCTGCAAGGCGGTTGCGCGCTTGAGCTCAGATAGGATTATGTATAACCTCATACTTCGTCGTCAAAAACGTGCATAAGAACAAATAGAGGCAGTCTCGTTTGTAACTGCAAGGACGCAAGTTGTTTCTGTGCCTAAAGAAAGGTTTTGGCAGACGGAGTAGTTTTTCCTAAGTCAAACTAGTATGTCTGCATTTTTACGCACATCTTTTTAAGGCGTAAACCCTCTTATCTGAGAATCGTCATCTAGCTCCATGTCATCCATCTCTGTTTAGCCCAAGGCTGCTTAGGATTGAAATAATCCCCAACACTTCTTGGGAAACCCTTCTGTAGTTTTATTATTCTATCATGGGCATTATCATCAAAAGACTTCAAATGTACCTATCTTGATTTGAAGGACATTCGGATGTTGTTTCATACCTTTCTTTCACCATGTCAGCTTTCAGATATAGCTGGAAATGCCGGTCTTACAGGTCTTATCAACGTAGGTGGATTTTCCATATGGAATGACCAATGGTTTTCCCGTTTAGCCCCTAAGATGCATGCGTAAAGATGCCTAACCAAGCAAGTGAATAGTATGGATAGTAGATCGCTGTATATAACAACTTTGAATCGTGATAAGGCATTACGAATTCTGGAACATCACTGCATATTATTCAGTACCAGACATGCCTTAGCCAAATTATCTGATACAATATTCAAGCATGATGACGCATTGATTGGGACATAAACTGGCCAAGACCGGATGCGGTTTGCAGGCATCTGACAGGGCATATTACGATAAGAAATGAGCTGTTAAAGTGCGATAAAGAAATATGACTGCTCAAGTACCGTAAAGAAATATGACGCATATTCTGCTGCAAGTGTGGAATCACGTCCGAATTATCGGGGTGGCCGACAGAAGCTTTAGGCCCATTTTTCCATGCATTGCTGAAGGCCTCATGTTGAATTCCAGGAATCCCTACTGTTGTTGCAGTTGCAGTAACAACAGTGCAGATGGTTGTACCCTTGACCTGTTGTGAAGGGACAACCTTGTTTTAGTGGACGAATCCCGCATTAGGGCTCAACATTTTTTAGGAACCGGAGAGTGAATGTCCATCTAGAAGATGTCCGTTATTCCTCTCTTGATTACTGCTCCTCTCCAGACTATGCCTATCATCAGGTATTCTTTTCAGAAGCCGCCCTCTCCGTTCATGACGAGATATGTTCTATATGTTTTTTGTCATGGGTTGAACCGGATGGCTTTTTCAGATGGTTTTGGAATTTGACCCACTTCACAAACTTTCCGCGTGACTCACACCAATATTTTGTCATTTGCAAGCCATTTGGTATGCATCCTCTGGTACTTTTCCGCGTCATGCGTATTTGGCAGGTTGTTACGTCGTCTTGCCGTGATTGTCTGTTTCATACCACGTACAAACAATTTACGCTTTAAGGATGTTGTCGATGACAAGTAAATACGTCACAATCGATTGCCAGTCAGAGGAAAGTGTTCAGATCGTCATCAATGGGGAGCCTAATGGCTGATATTGAGCCGCCAGAATTTACATGTAATGGGCTGTTTGGAAGGCACTAGAAAAGACTTCCGTGAGTTCCATCCATCAAACAAACTGCTTTACAACCTCTGCCGTATTTCAGGTCGCAGACATAACAGAGATGACCCCATTGTTTCACAAACAGGAAATGGCCAGCAGCCATTCAAACTTCCTATGGTTGTTGGACATTAATAAGCTTCTTTGAACTGTGGTCAGCAATCAGGAAAATCTAATTTTTAGAATTCGACCCCTTAAAAGACAGACACGAACTGAAAATGTCAAATTTTCTTTTTCGTCACTGATCACACGAAACATCCTCTCCACACACTTGAACTTAAACATTCAATCATTGGGAGAAGCACTGACATCAATCATCGCAAGCATTGCGACGCCCTCTCCCTGGCATCCGACATTTCCGACATATCTCCGACATCCGACATCCGACACACTCCCTTCGACATCACAGACAGCTGGATTCCGTTGGGGAACCGGGCAAGCCTGGCAGCCTCCACCAGCAGGTTATCACGTCATCTGGAGCCTGGTTTTACGTCCGCGTTATGCGTCGCCGGTGCTCTCCTAAAAACGCCCAGTTGTATAACACAGCAGTTCCTCCAGCTGAGACGGGGACCTCAGGTGACCCCGGCCCGCGGCAAAAACGGCGCAGAGAGCAGCGCTCGGCCGCTGAAAGCATCAGCGTATGGCGCATGATAACGTCATTTTAAGCGTTGTTGTAGGTCTCCGAGTCTGCTCCATAGCCGTCTTAGAAACCAGGATCCTGGCCCTTTGAGCAGTAGATCTATGCTAATTTGACATTTGCTATCAGAACGCAATCTAATGTCTCCGCGGTGACGAGGAATGTTAGTTTCCATGAGGCTAAGACGGAACATTAAACAAAGTAAATATACTTCAGGCGTTAAAAGATAACACGTGGAGCTCTGCTGGTCCCAGAATGGCGAGCAATCTCTGACCGGAGCCCCCGCATCAGGAAAGATCTAAAAGGGAAGAAATCGCAACAGACTCGCCAGCGTTATTTGGGTGGCTTCGTGACCAACAGCAGGGTCCTTTAAAGGTCTAGAAAGGTCTGGAAAGGTATGACGGACGACACCTCAATAATTTTCTCGAACAGGGGATTACAGAAATAAGAACGAAAACGAGTACTCGAATACGGTGCGAAACACATAATAGGCATCGTCTGATGGGTCGTGAGTTTCGAAATCACGAAAAGAGCCAGTTCTGTGATCCTACCCTTTTTTGCGTCGTCTTTCTTGATCAGGTCTTTTGTCTTTAGTTTGGAATAAAGGCACAGTCAGTGCCATCGGAATGATGCTGACTGCAGATTTCCTAATGTCTCCAGCTGCAACACGGGATCATGACTACGAATAAAGCTACTAAGAGTACGTCAACGTCCTGGCCGATAACACGTTACTGTCCAACAGCCTCTCTCACCACACCAACGCGTTAACGCCGCCCTCCTCCCCTCCATCATGCGTTTTCCTCACCCGCCGTCCTCGTAATGAACCCCATATCAGAGCGCCCTCCCCGTGGCCTGCCTGAGCGTCTGCGGCCGGGAGTCAACAGCCCGTATCGCTGGCGCGCTGGCGGCCGTTTCGACTCCCCTCTTCTCCGCCTTCGGAGCACGACCGGGGCGTCTCGGGCGTTTTTGTGCACGCCGGCTGAGGTCACTGGCACTGCAGTTATTGCATTTTTTACCGGCGCTTCAGCCGCTCCGCGCCGTTTTTGCCGCGCGCTGTTACCGCGCTGACGTCACCAGGGCGGCCGGGTGCAGACGCGCATGCGCATTATTACATGCGCTGATGGGTCGGTGTGGATGGAAATCGACGGTGAATGGTGGCTGGACGTGAGGCAGCCGCAAGTTTCACGAATCCGCTCGCCGGCGAAAATGGCTTTCGACGCGTGACGAGTTTGGCAGGCAATAGATTGCACTATTGCCGCGCCAAACGATTTTCGTCGCTCACGCGTCTAAACGCATGATGCGCGGATCGCGTCATCAGTTATGTTGTGATTTAGATATCTTTAATTATGTACACTGATCCAGAAGACGGCATTACATTCCGCATGGTGGTATAGCCCTGTTCGAGCTTACTTCTTGGCTATCCGGACGCTTTAAATGCTGCCGGTTTCGTGGCTGCTCGTAATTCACAAAATTTTATACTGAATTCGAGGACATTCCTCTAGCTGTCGCTTGTTTTTAAACGGGGTGTAGTAATCCTACGTCACAATCGTCACTCGGAATGTTTACTTTGGTTCTGGAAAGGTTGGTACGTGGTTTTATTTGACATGTTTTTAGTTGCATGGGAGTCCTGACGGTGACGCTGCTTACTTTCAGTGATAAAACCCGTAAGTAATTGTTCATAAGAAGTAAATTTGTTATAAGTCGGAGCACAGAGCCATTCTCTACAAGCAAAACTCGCCTTGCATTTTCTCAGGTGACGTCATCGCCGAGTCACCTGCCACGTTCGCGCGCTCTTCTGTAACCTGACATCGGAAAACGTTTAACTAGGCGTGCTCTTTGGCATGATGCGTGCATTCGAGCAGTGCTCCCAGGTTTTTCATGTACCAAATAGTTCACCTGCAGTGCACAATGAGGCTATTGTGGCCGTTTCCCAGGCTGCATGGACAGGTGCCTGCATTACCACGCATAATAAAGTAGGACTAAAACTGGTCCTGCCTGGTGTGCAGTTTTTCGCGTCCAAACTTTGGAGACTTAATGACACAGCTCTGTAGAGGTGGACCGCATCCGTGATGTGATCATTTGTTCGTTCGGAGTCTCAAAACGTAGCAAACTTTACACGGCTGTAGATCAAGCACACGTTTTACAAGAGCCTGTAACGATAACGTAGAACGTGCAGTCTGCGGATTGGGCAATCAGACATCTTTATGCTTTTTAGGTGCATTAATATTTATACAAGTAGTTGGTGCAGCGTGTTAAAAATACAAGCATTTGACCATGCTTTAGGCTCAAAATCCAGAAAGCCTGAATTCATTAAAACCCTTCAGGCCACCCCACCATTAGCGGTGTTTCCTGGGACATATTTGCGATGGGCCCCTTTACTCCCGGCACCCTCCACGCACGGCACCATTCATTTTACCGGCACAAGCTAGGGACATTGCCTGTGCTGATACCTGGGTGTGACGCGTGGTCGGGAGATGCTCAGGACGAGGGAAGATCCATGCAGCATCCGTGTGCAGAGAGGCAAGATAGCGGTGTGAATGTGGCCGTGTTATGTTTGATCACGGATTTTGAAAAAAGCCCAGCCTGTGATGGCTTTTAACGGCATGTCTTTTCTCGGGGCTTTAAGAACGACTCCATGCCACCGAGCTCCGCCACGAATCCAAAGACTGAGAAGGGGAGATCCTCAAGGCCTTTATCCCCTTCAAACTCCAATTACGTAATAACGTTCAAATAGAAAAATTCGGTTTCCGGGTTTCGCTTTCACTCAGTGACAGAGCCTGTGCTAAGACTGGGTGAATCTCAGAAAACACATTTCATGATGACACTGACTTCCTGGCTGAATCGGCTTTGTACGGGCTCTTAGCTCCTGGAGTGCCCTTTTCACTCTTTCATTTCATTAGAGTGTCATGCACCGACAATCTCCCTAGAATGCCTGTCAGACACTCTGGTCTAGCAGTCTGTCCCAGACGGTGGTTAGAATGCTTCTTTAGGACGTTCCGTTTTCAGGGCATCTCCGTCGGGCACTCCGAGCCCGGAGTGACCCTGTCCGACCCTCCGACCGGAGTGCCTGTGCCGAACACTCCGATCGGAGTGTCTGGTCGGGCGCTCGCTGGTGCGGAGACCGGGCGCAGCCTGCAATCTCAGCGACCCGCAAAATGAACGGCCCAAGTTCGTGGCAAAACCATCAAACTCGGAACGAGGCCATTTAGGTTCTTTCTAATCGTGATAGATCTTGTAGCCGGCGACGCTGGCCCAGCTCCCAGCAGAGGGAGACTGGGGGAGGGGAGGGGAAATAGACACGGGCGAAGCCATGAACAGACTTCCTTCAACCGGGATCCACCGGTGACTGTGCGGCGGCTATGCGTTGGTGACGCCGCTGCTGTCCGCAAAGTTCACTCAGTCTCACGCTCATTGCTTTGATCGCGGTGTTACTCAGCTTGCACGCTTGGCAGGCGCACGATGTTCGTTTTCTAGTTGTCAACGTGAACCGTTCCCAATGAAATTAGAACGTGTTTTCGGTGGCTCGGAACGGAACGTTCAGACAGCTGCCTGTCAACCATCGCTTCCGATGCCTTTCCGTACAATGCTGCCGTGTTCCATAAGCGAGTCCCGTTGCACGGTTTCCGATTAGTCATCGTCCAAATATGAGTCACCGGACGTTTTTAGCCACGCTGCTGTTCCGCCTTGTTGACGGCTGGGGCGTGCAGCGGCTGGCTGTGACGTTTCCTGAGGGGCCCTGACGTGCTGCAGTCTGACCGAGACGAACACCATACTGTCCGTTCAAAACAGCTTGGTCCTTGTCCAGCCTGCCGTGTTAGCCGTTTTTATGGGTTATTCTTGAGACGTGCGTACCTGAGCGTTGAGGGTGCTACCATTGCTATTACTTTTCTCTCTATAGTATTATTTGCCGTCAAGGCCAGCCAGACACGTAGCCAGGATTGTCCTCAGGGGGAGGCAAAAGTCAAATTATGTCATATGCCACTGGCATGTGACGAAATTTCCCACAAGAACACATATAATGTTTGTCTTTGCAACATATATATATATATGGTCACTATTCCGTATTCGTGCGAAATCGCTATGTATCTAGTGTAGACCGCTTGGGTCAGGAGGCGGCGGGGGGGCCATGGCCCCATGGCCGTTTATTGGTTACGTCCCTGAGGCCTGCTCCGATCTTATGCCAAAACTATGACATTACAACTTATCCGCATCCCGCCATGTCCCTGCCAGCCGGCTCGGTGCACGCCTTCACCCGGCGATGCTGCGGACTCTGACGTCACCGTTCGCCCGCAGCCCACAACACGCTGGACGAGAACAACCCGTACCTGTACGGCGTGCGAGCCAACGGCTCCAGCCCCGGATCGCCGCCGGTTGTGACATCCAGCGGCCACGCCGGCAACATGCTGGTGGTGCCGCAGCCGACGCTGCTCACCTCCAAGCTGCCCGGAGGCCACGCGCCGATGCCGCCGGGCTACCTGGGCGGCGCGCCGGCCGGCATGGCCAACAACACCGGCAGGAAGTACCAGTGCAAGATGTGCCCGCAGGTGAGTCTCCCGACTGCCGGCGAACGGTGGAGGAGGTCGGGGAAGGGGCGCAGGTCGGGCGCGAGGGGAGCCTGCGGCTGGGCGGGCGGGGGGGGGGGGAGGAGCAGGGCCGGTGTCTTCAGATGCTTCCGTTGTCTAGGACGGGAGGCTCACGAGGCCTCGGCGTTTGACGAGGTGCACCGATCTGGAGCCCCCGGGGCAACGTGAAGCCTGACTGCTGGGGAGGGGCCGCTTGGCCGCCGAGGGGACGGTCGGTTCGCCGCCCTGCGAGTCGGTGGCCTGCAGGAACGGCGTGCGGGGCCGGACCGGGTCTCGCGCCTCAAACGGCCGAATCGATGCCCGCCGAGCCCATGCCACATCGATTGCGTCGGCTCCTCCCGAAGAAACCCCAGCGACGCCCGGCCGGCGCATGCGATGGCGTGATTCCGCACGCTTGCCGCGCCGCGGCGCCGCCATTCCAGGCTTCCTCATGAATCGTAAGCGGCCGCAGCGTCGCGTTTCGAGCGGGCGAGACCCGGCACGCTTCCGCCGTGGCGTCCGGTGTGAAGCGACTCGCGGCCGGGGAACGCCAGCTGGAAACGGACCGCGGTCGCGGCGCAGGGTTCTCCGGATCGCATGCGATGTTGTCGGACGGCGTCCGAGACGTTCGGAGCTTAGCCACGCTTCAGGAGAGCCGCGCTTTCTATCGAGTGCGCTTTCTAATCGGTCAAGTGCACCGACGCGTCGTGTTTTTGCGTAGTTCGTCCACGCAGAAAAATCGTTGTCATGCGGCTCTCTATGAGAGTAATTTTTTGTGACAATACTTTTACGATTGCGGTTATTATCGTTGCAACATTTCCGGACGTCGGAAGAGTTGCGCCATTGTTCGTTCACGGCTGTGAGACACCACTTTCGACGGCTTCTGTCGCTTCCGGCGAGCCGGACCTCTCGACTGAGGAGCTCATCAAGAGTGGTCCCGCCGCTCCCGAACGCCTCGAGCGCAAAGGACGACGCGGGAGCACCTCCGGGACTTCAATCAAACCAATCGAACCGGTTGGCCCGGGCCTACCTCGACAGTGGAGGCGTTGGGTGGGTCCAGCGGTCGCCGGCGGCCAGCGACCCCGTGACCCGGCCGGTGACTCCGCTGACCCGGCTGGCCCGGCTGCAGCCAACAGCGCCCGGCGTGAGGTAGTCGGCCGCGGCCCGCCAAACGGCCGTAACTGCGACACTCGCCACCAGTTCGGCCTGCTGGGTCACGAGGCAGGAGGACGGCCAGCGTCGGCTGCCCGCGGCGCTGCTGGGTCAGTCCCTCGCCATAGGACGGCCCGCGGGCTGCGGTCTTTGGGGAGACGAACAGACTGAGCGGTCCGTTTCGGTGAAAAGAGCGGCGATCACGGCAAGATGGCGAGGTTGGGTGAATGGAATGTCGGCAGAAGTATCCAGCATGAGTGAGTCGTGCGCGATGGCGAACACTCACGGTGGCGCGACGGAGACGATGAGTAGCGTGGAACTTCCGCAGATGTATTAAATAATTGTGATATGATTCCAGGTCAGGTCATTGGCCCCAGAACCTGACATTTCCTCAGTGCATGTATTCGAAGGAGATGATGGGCGAGGATATTCTAGATAATCAGTCGTGCAGACTGAAGGAATTCCTATTCACCTCACGTGTTTTCAAGAGGGAAATATGGAGGGACGACGACCTCACATGCCCCATGATGCGGCCTTGCTCGGTGGACTGGGAGGCGAGGATGAACAGGCTCTCGACGAACGTGACCTGAAAGCGGTTGGGCATATTTCAGTGTTATAACTGGTAAAGCTGGGGTTTCCCAGCTGTCACTAAAATAAACAGACGTTTCTCCCGTTCATATTTTGCGGGGATTGTGAGAGAAGGTTCAGCGATTTCTCGAAGCATTTTATTTTATATTTTGTCTTTGTTCATTGTTCATATTTTGTCTTTGTTCATTCATCAAGGTTTCCCTGTGAGAGTGTGATCACAGTACGCCTCTCGTGGTCTTTGCCTCACATCTGTGGCGAAATTATTCAAAACGTATCGTTTTGGGTCGATCGACAATGAGGTGAACTCGAAACTTAGAATCCGCCCTAATAACGATTGATGGACACAAGCCCTGCCTAAAATGAGACGTTCTTTCCCTTTACGAGCAAAGGTACGCTTATTCGATTAGCTGCGGTACGCTTCCCGCTGGCGGGCAAATCTTTTTCATCGCGCCGAGTAGCTCGTCATGAACATGACGTCCTGACGGCGGCGGCACTCAGCGTAATGGAAGAAGTTGCCGTCTTCCGGGAACGTCGCGGCCCGGTCCGAGCCCGCAGGGCCGAGGTTTTCCATTGGCATGCGTGAGGCGGCGCGCCGGGCGCGGCCATCTTACCGCGGCGGTGCCGGCGCCCGCCGTGATCGATAACGGCCCATCTGCCCCGGCCGTTCGAGAGGTGAAGTCGCGGCCGAGGGGCTCCCGCAGCCATGAACAGCCGGCCTTGTGTGTTTTGCACGAGACGGCTCATTCAGGCAGTCCCAGGCTTTTTGTCTGTGGCGAACTGTAAGAAGAAAGGAAAGATGGAAAAAGAGGAATTCCGATTACGGACTGCAGGCTCATGAGTAAATTCAAGTCTTCGTTTCCTCATGTTTTTTCCATTTAGTTCACTTATGAAAATAGTGGGTGGGGATAGTACCCCAAAGGAATGCTTAAGTTTTGAAATACCAGTCTTTTTCCACGGTGTCGCACCCTGCTCTTTCTTCCATTTCCGTGTCAGCGACCATGACACTCCTCCGACTCGCGGTGCTTGATGAGCCATCTGTCGGGCGGTCGGCGGTCGGCAGCCTTTCCTGCCGCGACGTGCGTGGCGTCGGCCTTCGGCCGGGCTGCAGGCGTCTCTGCAGACCCAGCCGCCGCCGGCGCCGCTCGCATTTCACGGGCCGGCGGCGGCAGCGCCATGAAAACGTAGCCGCCTCCCGGGCCGTCCGCGCCGCGCCCGCCATCTACCGTCAGCGCCGGCAACTAGGCCCTCCCACCTGCCACCTATCGGTGAAGCGGGGAAGCTCGAGCAGCCGCGGAGGCCCGGCGACCTTTCTCAAGGGTAGCGCGGTGCGACGCGGCGCGGCGGGTCGGTCCCGACCTACGGCGGCCGTCTCCCTGTTGTCCGCAGCCGGCCGCCAGGTCAGGGGGGACGTGCCCGGCGCCCCGGCCCCCGGCGTGGACCTGCCGGCGGCCGGCCGGTCGGCCGGCACCGGCACGTCGGAAGAGACGACTGCGCGCCGCCGGGTCCTGATTGACGCGACGAGCCGACCGGTAACTCTGACGTCGACCTTTAATGGGGAGACGTGATGGTAGTGCAAGACGCTCGCTGAACCGCTGAGGGTTTCGGATGCCGTGTCCCTTCATTCAGAGTCAGAGGGGAACGGCTTCGTTGGTGTCGCCCTGGGGTCCTGAAACAGTTTTTTTTTTGTGACGTTGATTCAAAATAGTTTAATCCCATTGTCTTGCAATGTCCGTGTACTGGGAGAAAGCTGACGACAAACATAGACAGATTCTACCTTGGCAGGATATTTCCAAAAGCTATTGGCGAAGGGAGCCTGAATAGGATTTCATCCTTTTCCTTTTCGACAATTGTCGTAGGGGAATGCCAAAATCTATGAAGAGTGGGAGGTCTAGACCTTTCCATTCTCCCATGATGTGCACGCCTTAACTTACAGATATGAATTTTAAGCTGTTCATGCGCTGTGCACCTTTTGAGTTCATTTGACATCATTTACGTCTGAATCATCTAAAAGCCAGGATGTTGTAATCTTGACGACAGCAGTGCCATTTTTTTCGAAACCGAGTCAAATTCAATTTTACAACACATCGTATCAAGATTTAAGTCGAACATATTTCCAAATTCATAGTCCCTCGTGTGCCGTCGGAAATGACATTTGGTGCCGAATTCAAGGCCTCCTGTCTCAACCAAAGCCCATAGGGTGACCGCGGTTAATATGAGGTTCAGTTCTTCAATATTATGACGTGACGCCTTTCTGCCCGCCTCGCGCGGCGCCTTTGAGTTCGATCTCGCTTTTTTGTCGTCTGACGCGGCCTTTTTACACCCCTTTCGCCCATTGTTTTACACAATTTCTTTCGAACCCGTCCTGAATGCGCCCCATGCCTGTCGTGCGAAAATGCAAATGCACCTAATCACCTGGTGGCCGACGCAGCCACCGTACCCACCGCCTTATCCGCACTGATAAAGCCGGAGAAATTACATCGGCCCAGCCTTTGTGTCACGGGGAGCGACCATTATTTTATCGGATAGCGTCAGATTTATGGCCGCCGGCAGGTTAACATGCAAAGCAGTGCCGGCGGAGCGCCCGGACGCGCCATTGAGCACTATGCAAATCGTATTATTTTTGCGGCGATCGCAATCAGGTGCTAGGTTTGAATTGGACCGACGGGCGCTTGACAGTGGGAACGGGCCGTTTTTATGGGGTCACTGGGCGCCGCGGGCGGCACCTGTGCTTGTGGAATGCAGCGGCCGGCGCATGGGCCGCGGGTCAAAGTGGCAGCCGGTGGCCGGGGCCCGGCCGCCCGCTACTTCGTCGAGACCGTTCGCGCGTAGCGAGCGCCGGCGGCCGCGCGTGTCGGCGTCTTGTTGTCGTTTACGACGGGTTAATTAGCGCCGATGGGGAGCACCGGATACGCTGGGCGGAAACTCGCGTTGTCGGATCCCGGCCATTCGCCCGGCGCCGGCGTCCAGAGTCAGTCGGAGGCGACTCGGAAATCGTGCCGGCCGCCGAGTGACGTCACAGCTGGGGTCGCTGCGGCGCCCGCCGCGGCCGTCTCGGCCGCCGACGGCGGCGGTGCAGTGGGGCGACGCCGCCGGTCGGCGTGGGGGAGGCGGCGCCCGGTCCGGACAATGGGCCGTATTTCACGGCCGGTCAGGGCGCCGGCGGTCCGTCGGCACGCCGCCGGTCGGCCGCCTTGCCGCGGCGCCGGCCGCCGCTCGCAGCAGCAGGGCGCAGCTGCCGCCCGCAGCGGGCTGAAACAATAAGCTCGCGCCGGCGTTGTGTCGCGGGGGGACGGCTGCTGCTGGGAAGGTGTGCGGGCTCGATCGCGGGCATCTCGGAGCCGCTCGGACGATTCCTGCGCCCGCATCCCGTGATGATAGATGATCCCAGGTGCTGAAGTCGCCCGTGCGCTACCGAGAGACCCCGTTTGCGTTCATCTGGGATTTTTTTCGCTTTTTGACCGAGGATAAAACGTGCCAGAGAAAATTCCGCGTGATGCCCGAAAGGGTGACATCGTCGAAAAGCCGTGGGAATATTTTTTGCCAGACGCATTCTGAGGCCCTCAGCTTTAGTAAATTGCAGTAAAAAGTGCAAGCTGTGTCTTTTGTGCTACGTATTCGATGGAAGCTCGCCAGCCTAACCCTTCCTACGTGACTTGATATCAAACGCGCAGTTCTCACGCGGCCCCGCAGCCGAAATTCCCACCGACTTTTTTACGAGCCAATTTCCAGGGGAGGCGCCGGCGAGCGCGTCACCCGAGCCGTTCACCTGCTTTTTAGAAAAGAATCTGTTTAGATATTGGATAACACGGTGCCAGCGCGTTCCCACGGGGCCGCCGCCGGCTCAAAGGCGCGATGGTCAGGGGTAAAGTGGCGAACACTGGCTCGCCGCGGCGAACGCCGCCGCTCCGTGTCGCTGCCGAAAAGTCGCCGCCGTCAAAAGGGCGCGTCGCGTCCGCCACCTGTGGCGCGCATTCCGCCGGTGCCAGAACGCCGCCCTCGCCGTCCCGCGCGCAGCCCCAGCCCGTCGAAACTGTCCGCCGCGCTCGCCCGTCGACTCCGACGGCCGGCCGGCGAGTCGGCGCGGCTCGCGTCCCTCGGGGCGTCGGCGGCGTGAGGCGGCGTCGCCCGCTGAGCGGCGGGCCAGACGGCGGCGGCCGACCCGCGACGGCGGCGGCGCCGCGCCGAAAAAAGGCGCCTGTCGGGCGCGCCAAAAAACGCCGCGGGCCCGCTGCGCGCTCATCTGCATACAGGTCGTGGGTAAACAGCTAATTGGATCGGGCCGGATTAGGAGCCGGTTGTCAGTGGGACTGGCAGGCGGACGGCCGGCGGTCCGCCCGGCCTCTCATGCACGGCTCAGCCGGCAGCGGCCGGTCCGCTCCGACAGCTGAGCGCCGCGCCGACGGCCGAGAGCTCTCAGGTGTCAGCCAGCTGAGCCCTGTCGGCCGAGCTTCCTCACGCTCCCGGAAGTCGGGCTCGACAGCCGGACGGCTCGAGCTGCCGGCGGATCACGGGCGGAGCGGCCTTTGTTATGGCGAGCCTTCTTTTTGCGCAGTGCGGGCGCCGGTCCGAGTGATGGCTGCACGCTGCCATTACGCGCAGCTCTTCCAGACGGCAATAGCGCCCGTAAGAATTGGACCATCCAATTAAACTTCTTCGCGAACCCCGTCGTTTGGACGGCTTTATAGACCATGAAATTTCTTTGTTGCGTGCACGGCTGACGGCTGCTTTCCGGACAGTGCCATGTCGCTGCATATATAAAGTCAGGTCTTGATTGGCTTTCGATTCAGGCCGTGTAAATAATGAGACTTCACTATTCAGTAGCTGAAAACATGGGGAACGTAGTTTAAGGTTTTAATGCCGCGGAAAACAATGTTTCGCTGAATGAAATCGCCAGAATATGAAAACACGTTTTCTAGGACAAATGTTTAAGAAATTTATACCAGACAAAAGTTGGGACATCTGAACTCTTGAACGAAAATGTTTGTTTCCCAGTTAGCCGGCAACGTTGCTCATTTACTCGAATTCTCAGAATGTATGCACCTTGATACATTTCATGGCCATGTGTGCGAAACTATTTGGTCCACGCTCCGTGTCACAGCGCTGCAATTTCACTGAGTAGCGCTCCTTTCCTCAACTCGTACCCAGCCGAGGGCGGTCAGCTGCCCTCAGCCGCAGACCGCGCGGCGGTCCCCCTGACCCGCCACCGCCGCGGGACCAGCCGGCGGGGTCGCCGGGTCCGACCCTACCTTAACACGGCATCTATTCCGCCGCGTCCAGGTCACGACCTCGGACTCCGCGGCCAGCCACGCTGACAGGGCTCACTCGGCGCCGGCCCGCGCGGTGCTCTGACCTTCGCCGGGCGGGCGCTAGCCGTGCTGCCGGGTACACGTGCATAATGTCGGCTGGCGACGGCCGAGGACCCGCCGCCCCCGGCGCCGTGAGGCCGGGCAGGTCGGCGTCGATGCAGGCCGATGCCGATGCCGATGCGCTCCGAGTGAGGGAGCTGCTGAGTGCTGAGCTGAGCTGCAGTGCTGCGGCTGCGGCGACGGCTGCTGAGCGGCGCCGTGAACCTGCTGGTCTGCTGTGAGCTGTGAGCCGCGGAGACGACGGGGGAGCGCAGGTGCGGTCATGGAGCCGTTTTGGTGGCCGAAGGTGGCACGGGACCACTGGCTGCGAGCTCTCTCTCACCGGCGACAGCGAGCCGTGAGTTCTGAGTCTTCCGGTGTGATGATTGGCCGCTGCTGAATTTAGGCAGCTTCTTCCGCTTGTTGGCTGCATCGTCCCATGTTCGTAATAGCCATGGAGCTGGTTTTCGTGCCCTTGGTGAGTCGTGGCGGAAGCACGTGAATGAAGCACTATGCTGTTTGTGATATGTCTGAACGTTAGCATCTGGCCTGTAGGTTTCATCCTTGCTATTGTGCATGGCTGATCCTTTTATACCCACCTCGTTCGATAAATATTCGTTGTGATTTAGGAATGCACAGATGATTTTACTTTTGAAACGCTCTCATTCACCAGACGAGTGCGATACTTCGTGCGGCGTTGAGTTTCACTAGCTTAGAGCCAAATCTTCTCGCCCATGTGTCACAACAGGCGCCAAAATGGCCACTCCGCGCGAGCGGTTCGGTCACTTTGACAAAGCATTCCTTTTCAAAAGACGGAGCCGTCGCGTCGTGACGTAAACAGATCGGTCAGCCATGCGGAGCTGTCCGCAGCTCTGCGGCCAGCCGTCAGCGCCGCAGTCAGCTCCTTTGTCGTCCGAGGCTCTCCGGCAGATAAAGCAGCGCCCTCTCAGATCCTATGCCACATTTAGCGGTGTGCGTCACATCTGTCAAACGCTGATTTATTGAGTCGAGCGGAAGGCTATCGGCGAAGTGCGTTCCGGGAGCGTGGTGATCATCTGTGTGGCTCTGACGGTCACTAAGGGTCGATTGGGGTGGTCGGTGTGGTCGAATGATCACATCCGTGGTTTGGTCGGAAAGGATCCTTTTAAACCCGGCCTTTGAACGTCTCTCGGATGCGTCCCCGTCGCCGTATTATAATGTTAACAAGCACTGCGGCCAAGTGCAGCGCACCTGAACGGCACATACCTCGTCTCACCCATTTAATGTGCCAAGCTCGAATTGCCTTCTCTCGGCCCGTGTCTCCCACGGCATTCTGTCGTGAACGGGTGTTGAATTTCCGCCAGCCTTTGGGCCATTATGCCTGATTTCAACCCTTTCGGGCCCCCAGCGCCTTCCGCGGATCACGCGCGCACATTTCCGCACAAAACGTGCAAGAATGCGGCACTGTTCCCACGGGCGTTTTTCGCGCTGGAAAGGGTTGGACGCGGCCGGCCCCCTGCGCGCGCTTTCACGCCGACGGCGCCCGCGCCGCGCTCCGCGCACAAAGGGCGGCATTTGCGGCGTTCGCGCCGCGCCGCCCGCCGCACTGGATGCCCGCCAACAGGTGTGTCGGCTCGGGATCGGGTTGCGACCTCGGGAAGACGCTCCCCCGGGAGGGGAGGAAGTGTGGCGGCGGCGGCCGCTCCCTCGTACTCTGCAGGCACCGTGCGGACGACGCGGTCCGAGCGCCGACGGGAGCCTGCGAAAACCTCGCGGAATTCTTATCCCTGGACGAGTTTTTTCTAGTCTGATGATACGTTGGAAATCGCTAGCAAATGCATGGAGACTTATGAGGACTGAACTTAAAGTGGTTTGGGCCCATGCAATGCCGCGAGAAATAGAATCATGCACGTGCGGCCACTTTTTGAGTTGCGTCTCGTTCCGCGCACAAAATAAGAACATTATCAGTTTTGTGGACAAGCAAACTATTCGCGCTGCGCAACGCCGTCGTGATACCCGGACTGTGTTGTTTTGAATTTGCTCCGGTCCTGGCCTTTACCCGTACCCTGAACACGACTGCACATGGTCACATGGTCGGTCACCTTGTTCCCGTTGAAGATTGCAGAGGGATATCACCGCATTAACACCTTGCTGTGGTCGTCCCCAGGAACTCGGAGATTACACAGTGAAACGGGCTGTCATTTGCATGATGCATAAAAAGTGCAAGACAAGAAATTCATGAGACTGGGCAAATATGGTCACCAAATGAACGACTGAGGAGCGAAACCCTGAAAGTATTTCGTGGAGAAAATACGCTTCTTTTAATGCCGTAGGACACCATGATGAATTGTATTCAAATCACTGAAACCACAAACTGAGACACCCTTCTCTACTGTTAAGTGCACCTTATACAGTTCAGTCGGCCTTAGAACCAGGCAGATATCGGGAGTTTTAAATGGCAGTCTCTGTCCTGCTTCGCTTCCACCTCTTAATTTGCGTGGTGCAGCGAAACAGACGAGACCAGCGCTTACCGGCTCCCCGTTTCGTCTTTAGAAATCCCGGGTACACTTTGAACTAGCGGTGCTCGGTTCACGATCCCGGGGATCCTTTCACTCGCGTCATCCATATCAAACGATTAACAGTCCAGATGATCAATCACCGAACCCACAAGAGGCGCGATTTCCTGCCCGCGTTTGACGGAGCGGACGAACTCCGGCGGCTGCGCGGCGTTCGGCCGCAGCTGCCCCTTTCGTCCTCGCGCCGAGCGCACGAGGATTAGAACACAGCCAGCCGGCTGCTCATTAGGTCGAGAAGATCGCTCCGTCCGGCCATCCAGATGCAAATGTCCCCCCCCCGTGCTCCCCTCACGAGGCACGCCTGGATCCGGTACCAGACTTGGTCTTCTAGCTCCATCTCCCAGCCCATCGTTCACTGTGCAGATCTGTCGCTAGATAAAGCGCATCATCCATAGGTATGTACCAAGTACGTTTCTGCTACAGCACAGCAAGCTCAATGAGATTACTGCCTGCAGCTGATGGATTTTCTGGACCCATACCAAGTCATGACCCATACCAGGTTAAGCAGCTCAAGGGCATCTGGGAACTACTACCCCACCCACCTCTAGCCAGCTTCATTAAACGTGTCCACCGCGCTAGTCCAATGTCCAGATCCACTACCGATTTAAGTGGGAGGGTGCAAAGCTCAGTCTTGTCCCACACCTCGCCCCGCGCCCTGCCTTTCAGGTGTACCAAGCCCAACACTCGGGCGCTCGGCGAACCAGTCCGACGGACCACCCCCGAACAGCCCCAGACCGGCCGCCTTTGAGAACAGACCGCTGTGAAACAGGCCCCTATCGGCCGCTTGCTGAAGCGCCGCTAAAAATGCCCTCCCATTGTCGGCGAGATAAATTATAGGTTTGGGTTACGCGTCGGGGAAGCTGAGCCTGACGAGACTGGAGGACGACGTCGGCTTATAATAAGCGCGTTTTGAATATTAATATGATTATTGTTCATTGTGCACGCAGCGAGCCGGTGTAGTATGGTTGATCCTCATTTGAATGCGGGCAAAAAACAAGTCCATTGAAATATGCGCATGCTCAGGCGGCTCTTCTGGAGCGCGAATGATGCCTCGGTATGCATCCGAAAGGTTAAAAGTGTTTGTCGTTGATAGATCACACAATGCCCGGCTTATGGGACTGTTGAGAAAGGGCTACGGGCCATACGTTTAATCAAGCCATTTTTCATGGAAGACTTTCATTGTCATTGGCATGAAAATGAACAGTGTATGAGCAATCAGGAATGTGGGCCGCACTGATGGCGGCAGTCAGTTGCCTGATGAGGTCATAATATAGGTGAGCCCTGGTAGTGGCGACACTGCCTTCCACTCAGGTGCCCATGGCTCAAAACGCTGATGGGTCTTGCCAGGATACGCAGTACAGAAGACGATCAAATACTCAGGCGTGGAACGCCTTCGCCGTAAAAGAAGAATATTCCGCATCATTTATCATCGGAGTTCTGGAATTTGTGACGCTTATTTTCAGACCCGTTAAAAGCCCGTAACAAACTGTAAACAACGTTTATGGTTTGTATAGACGTTTCGTAAGCGATGGGTAACGAAATAGCCCAGCACTGCTTCACATTCCCTGCGGTTTACTGCGGCTGCTTAATCTTGCGCGTTAATCTGCGGTTACCGGGACAGTAATCGTCACAAATCAGCGAACCAGCACGTCGGAAAATATAGTCCGGGTTTCATCGGAACTGCCGTCCCGATTGGTACCGGTCGAACCCCAGCATTCCAGTCGGCGTCTCACTCGTTTAGACGCGACCCACCACTCCCGTCTGAGTTATCTCCCGACCTGGCCGACACTCCACTCCCGTCCTGTCGTACCGTACCTCATGACCCCTGCCTGGGTCAAACCCAGTCTAACCCGTCTTCCCGGTCCGGGCGCCCCCGACCCATCCCACCGCCCTTTCACGGTCCCCGCTGACCTATCCCACCGCTCATTATCAGAGTGCCCTGACCTAACCCACTACACCAGTCCGAGGCCACAAACTGCGCCCGTTTCCTGTGTCGCCGCGGCCGGCCGGCCTGCGGTGGCCCGGTGTGGCCCCTGCGGCCCCTACGGCCCCCACGCCGCCGGCCACCGCCGGCGCAGATGGCCAATTGCGTCGCCATGGCGACGACGCCGACACAGGAAGTGGCCGGCTCGGATGTGGAGGGCCATAAAGCGTCACAATTACCGCTCGGCGAACCCTTCTGTCTGCTGATGGTGTTTCTATGAGGCGTGGCGCGCGCCGGCCGCCGGCTCGGTGACACACCGTTTCCGAGGCGGCTCCAGGTGGCGATAAACTGGCCCTGGGCGGCGGCCCGCCGCGGGAGCGCGTCCTCACTCTCACCGGCTCTGTCCGTCCCTCTGTCTCGCTCTCTTTCTGACTCTCTGTGTCTGTGCTTCTCGACTTTCTGTCTCTCTGTCAGTCCATCTCTCTGTCAGTCTATTCCCCTCTCTGCCTCTCTCCCTCCTTCTCTTCCTCTTTCCCATCCACCCTTCCTCCCTCCTTCTCCCTCTCCTCTATCTCTCTCTCTCCCTCCGCTCTCTCTGTTTGCTTAGGAGGCGGTTGGACGGGCGGAAGATCACGGCTGGCCTCCAGATGGCCGTCGGCGCCAGGCCAGTCCGCCCGTGACGCCGCGGCCCCCGGCTCCGTGTCGCTCCTCCGCTGGAAGCGGCGCGCCGCGGCGGTGGACCGGTCGACTGTGATCGGCTGCTGGCTGCTGTCATGCCATCGCCGGTCCGCTAACTCCTCTCCCCGCTGGCGGCTGCTTGAAGACGCGCTCGCGACTGCTGAGGTCATCCACCGTGGTGAACTCTCGGTCCGCTCGTTTCGCTTGGGCTAGAGAGTATGACGTAATCGGCCGGACTGAAAGCGGGGTAGTATGGCCCGGAAAAGGTAAACACATCCCGATTAGTGACGGCACTTCGGTGAAGCTATCACGCTAACAAATAATTCAGCCCTGTAAATTATGACAAGGTAGAAGGCAAACAGGGTAACAAATACTATGTCTGGAACACATTTGCAATTGCCATGTTCGTCACATAAAACCCGTGCTAACCGGGTCGCTGAAGTTTTTCAGTATTTGTCTGAACGTCACTATACCGTCGGCTGGAATGTTACTCTTCCGTCCACGGGAAACACGGCAGACGGGAGGCCGGCTCCGCGCCGCGCCGAGTCGGTCAGACCATTCGTCAGTCGTCAGCGGCCGTCTCGGGACGGCCTGTGACCCAGATTGGCAGCGTCCGCAGACCGGCGGCCGCGGCCGGCCGCCGCCGCCGGGGTGGCCGTGCTTCCTGGCGCCTCCGACCCTGGCCGTGTCGCCGCCGCCGCCGCCGCCGCCGCCGGGCAGAACGGGTTAGCGGTAACCTTGGCGGCGGCTCCCATTGCCACATACCGGGCCGGCCGGACCGCCAGGGTCGCGGTGGGGGGAGGGCGGCTGGCCGGCGTCGTCGATCGCCCGTCCGCCGGATGGCCGGCCGTCGCGTCGACAACGCGCCGCGCGACGTCGGGCGGCGTCGGGTGACGTCGATGACGCGTCTGTTTCTCGCAGGCTCACGTCTCCGCCCGGACGCACAGTTCGGCTGAGGTGATGTGTGCTGAGTGGCCTGAGGCTGGGACCACGAATCTGCAGGAGCAAACGATTGCGTGCGTCTGACTTGTCCTTAAATGTCAACACGGGCTTCCAGCGCGTGACCTGGGCCTGTTCGGCTTGGCTCTGTGTTGTTTAGAGCTGTTTCGACCAGCACCGACTGTTTCACGACTGCAGGCTTCAGGATGTGGGGTAAACTTGTTGCCTCACTGCTCTCGCACTGGCTTACACCAAACCCCCGGGTCGCGTTCATGGGCCGTCGAGTCATGACGTCAGTACCCAGTGCGTGATGACAGTACCCAGCCCTAGCGGCGTGGGAACCCGACAGACTGCCGTGGACTTGGTGCTTGGCTGGTTACCGCTCGTCGGTGGTTGACCCGGTGGCACGGACCCGCGAGAACGAACCGAATGCTGAATTATATCGTGCAGTACGGAAGTGAGAGAGAACATACCTGCGGGCATGGCTGGCGATCCAGGGAGGTCACCCCTCATTATTTAGGGATCTTAACATGACGTCTGTGACCTGGAGAGACACGGTCTGCAATAATATGTGTACCCCTGCCCCAATAATTTTCGGAAATCTCCAGCCATACCTCTGTCCGTGTTGAAGCAGGGGCTAATAGCTTGTTTAAGACGTCGGTCGTGTTTTATGAACGTGTGCCGACCCCGGGTCAGATATTCCGAGGAAACCGACGCTGTTACCAGTAATACTCTTCCACCCGCAAGATGGCGTTACGGCTGTCAGTGAGCCGGCCACAGCGCTGCCCGCCCGAACCACATGACCTATCGCAATAGCCTGCTCCGATTGCATAACCTATCCCAACAGTGACGTCACCAGCCACGTGGCGTGGCTCAGCTTTGCCAGGTGCGGCGTCTCCCGGCTATAACAAACTCACGCACGCTGATGACGATTTTGTACAAGCTACGTTAGGCACGGACGAGCTGCCACAAATGATTCCTGATGACCCTAAACCAACACAAGTGTCTCACTGTGCTGTTTGGTATCGAATTTTGATTCAGTCTGAAGGATACTGTATTGAACTAATTCCGCATTCGCGGACTCGAGAGCATTTTTCGTGACTGATCAGGACCGATGAACGTTTTGCACGTGTATGCAGGACACGTGCGGTGTAATGAACATCGCTACTTCAGTTCGGTTTCACAATTTTGGCTGATTGTTTTCCAATGAGCGTTTTGGAGACCAGCGCCTCGGCTTTGATAAATCGGCTGAATTATGCAGCCGAAACGCGGACATCCTTTGAGGAACAAGCCGTTTTCACTAATTCTGGTTTGATTTTAAGCCCGCTCTGCTGGCATTTATCTTTGTAGCGTGGTGGGCAAAATATAGAGTCTTTGGACAAAGAACCTGGACATTTATTCACCGGAGGTCTGAATCTCAGAACGAATCTCAGTGTTGATTTTGTTTCACGGCGTCGTCTTTACAGCTTACGGCTCCGGGGTTTGAACGCCTCTGTTGGAACCGCTGCATGGCTTCGAATGCCACAAAGAGGATACCTGCAGGCCGGTACGGCTTCCAACTGTAACTGCGCCAGAGCAGTGCTTTGCCAGCTGGGTTCACGGTCGGTCCACGAACCACCAGCAAAAATCGCAACAAAAACCGCATCGGCAGGGAAAAACGAGCGGCCAGACTGCGTCATTGGGCGCCTTTTTGTTGCGTCTTTTTGCAGTCCTTTTTGTGCAGCGGGCAGTGAACCCGGAGTCTATCTGTGGGCTGCGCGACCTTCTCCGGCACAAAAACCCCCGAGGCCATCGATTTCCTTACCTGGCAACATCAGGTGCAACCAGATTCTGGGGTGAATGAACTCGGCGGGAATGCGACATTTCTTTATCTTGCTGTAAAAGGTGCTGGTTTTGGTGTGAGGTGGATTCTGCGGTCTGCCGGACTTAGAAACATGGTATGTGTGGTATGAAGGACGGCAGTTCCAGACATTACCTTGTTTCATTCTATTTCACTGGTACCACACTCCTTTTTTTAAATTTGTGTGTTCTTCTTGCACCACTTGCATTCAAATACCGCCTGGAATACTATGTGGACAAATGGTCGTTGAACATTGACGAAAAATCGTTCAAAAGGATTACATAGCACGTAAAAAGTGTCGGCCGTTTACAATGATGAGTCTTTTTTAAATGCTCCTTTTCATACACTTGTTTTCTTCTCGTCTTGAACTTTCTTTCAGTCACTTTATTGCTGGGATCAAGAGCTGGATTTTTGCAGTCAGTGCAAATTTATTATGAGCGGTGCATTGAAAATGAGAAAAATATCGAATCTTTTGCTGTTCGAAATTACTCACCTCACCGATCTAAGGATTGTACCTCGATTTTCATCATCCTCATCGTTTCATAGGTGAAGAAAAACATGTTTGCGGAAAAACATAGCATAACAGTCGAACAAAGACGAGTGTCGTCATCCCTCGACATATCCACGTGGCGTACAACATGCTCCACGCCAACTACCCGCCGAGGGCGAGGTCGCGGCACGTCGCCGTTACCAGTTCCCGGGCGTTCCCGGGTGACCGACCCGCGCCGGCGCCGGTCCCGTGCCCCGGGGCGGTCGGCGGCGGCCGGCCGCGGCCCAGACGGCGACGGGCGTGGCCAGACCGTCTGAGGACGCCCGCCGGCCCCGAGACGAGTCGGAAGGTCGGCCGCGTCCGGACAGCACCTAGCGGCGCAAAAACGCCGTCTAGCCGGCTGGGTTTTTTGTTGTCTGGTCGTGCAGCAAAAACGCGACGGGAAAAAACACCCGCGCACAAAAACCCGGCTCTGTGTCTCAGGGTCAATGTCAGGGCCACGTTGGAGTGGACCACTGGGTCTCGCGCGAGCGACCCGGCCGGTCGCCGGCTGGGGCCGCGGGCTACCCCTTCCGGCCCACGGACTCTCATCCGGTGTCTATGGGAGGGCCACGCCTCGGTGAACATGCAGATACGGATGAGGCGATTGCCAGCAGCTGCCGCTCTCGTCGGATATCCTTTCGGAGGATGTCCCTTTGAATGGCGAGGACGACGGCATTGGGCGAGCAGCCCAAGGGGCGGCGGCGGCCCCGAAGTCCAACCCTTTCGCCAGACTTCCTCTGCCCTTGGCGGTCGCCGGGCGCGTGGTTCGCCGTCCGGCCGCCAGGTGGCAGGCCGCGCCGCCGTCCCCACCCCAGACGGACCACGTGATCGATTTTTTGCCAGCATTTTTTGTGCCGTCTGCCGGGGCCGGGGAGGCGGGCGCCGGCGGTTTTTTGTCGGCTCAGTTGCAGCCCGAGAGGCGGCGGGCGCGGACGGCTACCGTCGCGCGCCACAGGCCATGCAGTGACGTCGCCGAGCGAGCCAGTGCCGTGCGCCCGCCAGTGACCGCCGCCTCGATGGAGATGGTCCACTCGGACTTCCTGACGGGGTACTCGCCGCCGCCGTGCGCCGGCGCGCCGCGCTGCGACGACGGCAAGGCCTTCCTGCCAGCCGTGCCGCACGACTTCCAGCAACAGCAGCAGCAGCATCAACAACAGCAGCAGCAACAGCAGCAGCATCAGCAGCAGCCGCCGCCGCAGCAGCCGGCAGCTGACGGCAGAGACTACCATGCTCTGTTGCGGGACTATCCGTCGCTGCTGCTTCGCGAGGGTCGCGAGTACCTGCCGCCGCCGCCGCCGCCGCCGCCGGTCGTGGCGAGCCGCGATCTCAGAGACTTCGAGCGGCAGCGCAGCTTCTCCGGCGACGGCCGCGACTACGAGCTGCTCGGCGAGAGGGACTACCGACCGCCGGTGGTCGGCGAGAGAGACTACCGGCCGCCGACGGTCGCCGAAAGAGACTACCGCGCTCAGGCGGTCGCAGAGAGGGACTACCGAACTCAGGCGCTGGCCGCCGGCGAAAAAGACTATCGATCTCAGGCGGTCAGCGAGGGCGACTATAGGGCTCCGCCGGTCTCGGAGCGGGACTTCCGATCTCAGGCGGTGGCCAGCGCGCGCGAGTTTGAGTACCGCGACGAGGCCAGCTCGCCGCGTTTTGCGCCCCGCGGCTTCTACGACCGGGCGGAGGAGGCGGCGGCCGCCGGCGGCTCCCCGCCGCCGGGCTACGACACGCCCGGCTCGGGCCCGGCCAGCCAGGCCGGCTCCGGCCCGCCCACCCCGGCCGAGCCGCCGGCCGAGGCCGACAAGGTAGGTGCCGCGCTGCACCTGTGCGCGCCCCCGGGCGCGGGGCACCTGCCCGCGGGCAGGGCAGCCGCCGGGCAGCGGCGGCCGCCGGCCGGCGGGCAGTGACCGAGGTCGGGCCGCCGTCGCCGGCGGCCATCGATTGCCGATAGGTCGAGGCCGAGGGTCGGCGGTTGCCGGGCGCGGCGCCGCCGGACCGTGCGGTGGCGGGGCGGGAGGACAGCGGGTGCCGGAGGGCAATTGCCGGGCCATCGGGAGCGTGGACAATGACCCGCGCGTGGCCCTCGGATGTCGGAATTAGGTCTTTAGGTAGATGATGCCTCAAGAGAACAAGTCTGCTGGTTTCGGGAAGGAACAGTCACCAGATCATAAGGACCGTGGTTGAAGCCTCGTCGTTCGGGCCGCAGGACGGCAGGCATAAGTTTAGGATCCCTCGGGTCTCAGGACTGCTCGCATAAACACGCATATAAATGAGGGGAACACTGATCCTGGGGTATTGACTACAGGCTATTTACATGCTATTGCGACTGCGGGCATGCATGAAGAACGATCATCAGAATCAGAACAGCAGAATCAGAACAGAGGTCATCAGAATTGCCTTGACCAACAGAGAATGGTGCTCGGATCTTAGCCCCGTGGGCCTATCCGTGGGTAAATGCAGAGGCCTCTGCACATATCCACGGGAATCCTTGACCCCGCCCAGGGACCTGGAGATCGCCGGTCCTGTAAGTGACCCAACGCTGCCGGTAAAGAGAGGACATTCCTCAGTCATAAATACAGCAATACCTTTGATCGTTGCCGTCCAGGTTTTGTCCCCAAAGGAGCGACCTTTTTGCGCTGTCTTCTTGCTGCTCGATAAAAAGCATACGCCCCTGCGTAGTTTTTAGCTCCTGTCCTAGTCTGGTTTGTGCAAAAAGCTGTCGCCAAACTTTGTGCGACTGACGTAAAAGCATGAATCAACTGTAGGTGATAAACCTTGACTGGTGGGCTGAAAAAGACACTTGCAGACGTTGTGCAAGATTGTGTTTTAACTAGGCATAATAACATGCAGCTCCCACTTTGAAGCAATGACATAATATTATGACACTGTGCGGGCAATGAACTTTTGGCTGAACTGTCCTATCTCATGCAGACAAAAATGCATCAGATACCATTGTGGTGCTAGTGACATGTAATTCCTCATTCTGATCTGTTATTGCAACGCTTTTAGACACGGTGCAATGCAGAAGGTTCCATAGACTGACTATCAAGTTTTCATACATGTTCATGTGCGTCAGTTTTTTTACTTATGAGTCGTAATTTTCAGTCCCAATGTGCTGGAGCCTTGAAACCCTGCTTTTTCTTAAAACCTGTAGCTACCGACATTCACATCCGGAGAACGATTGCTTTCTCACGCTACTCGTCAAAGCAATTACTGGACAAATCAGACGGCATCTAACATTAACCAGTAACATGCACGGAAAGATGCGACATAAATATATATGGAGGTCCTAAAGAAACGACGAAAGATTTGGACGACTAGAAATGACGATGGTTGTCGTTGTAAAGCCCGAAGTAATTTTGTTGAGGTCAGTACTATTTACATCAAATGGGCATTTTTGCGAAACATTATCGTCACTTCATTATGTGTGCTGGCTATTTGCACGTAAATCTACGTGTAACACAAATTTTTCGTATGTTCATCGTTTTAAATTTTCCTGCATATTGCCTGCAATGAGCACGATTGTTCTTCATTGTTCTACGACAGGTATACAATTGCCGTTCATAACTGCTGTTTGCAGCGCAAAAACCACGCTAATTTACAGCTGTTTGTGAGGAAATCCGCAAGCTGTCGGACTCCAAGCGTTAGAGGCTTCGAAGTACTGGCGTCTAAGGTCCGGTTCACAGATATCCTGAACTGGTCCAGAGTCTGGAATGAAGCGGCGAAACGGAGCAGTCGCTGCCCGATCTTATGCGAAGCGGTCTGGATACCGAGTCCTTACGAACTTCCTGACGCGGGGACACGATTTCGGGCGTCATTCAGACACGTTATAGCAAGATATTCAGTGTTCTGGTACACACAGTTTGTAGTTATCTGGACAACGGTAACTATGGCTATGTCAGAAATACAGCTACCTTTCGTCAGAAGCTCTTTTCTTTTTGAGTATTTTTACGTACGTCTTTTCGTGATCTGAATCCACGTATCTGTACTTGATTACTTTCATTTCATTCGCGTATGAGACTGGAAGGAACGCTACTACATTACATGCATGGTCGGATTGAAAATATAAAATGAATACAGGATGTTTTGTTTTTCAAATCCCGCCCAATGTTCATTGTTATTTTTTTTTTGTTTTATGAATTCAACCTTTTTCTCACGCACCGTGCAAGTAGCGCATAGCTAAGCGGTCTTATAGCACACCGCTTTAAGCAAATCCTTCCAGACAACGAAACGATTTGAGCACAGTGCCCAGCCCCTGCCGCGAAATTTCAGCCTGACACCGGCACTTTGGGCTCTGGACGCAAAGACGCCCCCTTTTATCGCGGCTCGTCTACACCTGCTGTCGGTCGGCGCGTACGGGTGGGTCGAATGCGGGCCCGGCGGCGCGGCTGGCTCGTCCCGGACCCAGCTGAAGGCCGCCTTATCGTGATCCTCCCCGCGGCCCGCGCGTCCGGCCCCCTATCGCGCTGCACGAGCCGCCGCGGCCACTACCGACTCGGTTGGGCCAGGTCAGCGGCGTCCGGCAATATCTGGCAGCATTTGGCAGCGCGCCATCGGCGCCGGCGGCGCGACAGTCGGGCAGATCTGGCGCTGCGGAGAACGCCAGCATGCGTGCAGGTCGAACCTGATATCACTCCTGTTCCGTGTTACATTCGTGCCCTGTCGAGGACAAAGGCTGCAAGTCTAACGTTCCGGAGATAATGGTTTAGTTTAGTCGCGGAAAACATGAAAACTGTATGTGAGGATGCGGAGATAATGGTTTAGTCGTGGATGACCTGAAACCTGTCTGTGAGGAAGCGTGCTAATTTCAGGCTTGAATGCTGTAGTTGACACGTATCCTAAATGACACGCATACATGAATTAAATCTAGACCTGACTGAAACATCACTTTAACTGGCTTTCATTGGACATGCACTGGCCTCCATCTCTAAAGGCCAGATGACGGTCCACTGTTCAGAAACGTCATTATCGACTTTGGTGATGATGTCCTTAAGTGTTGGGGGGAAAACATTGATTAATTAACAGTAAGACAAAAGCATTATGTAAAACAGCCACACATCGAAAAGGTGTGAGGTTGTTTGTGCACTTTGTGGGTGGCATTGTGGATATTTAGTCTGAGGTGAACAAAGTTCACCCCACAGGGTCACTGGGATGAACCTGGATAACGGTTTGTTTGGTACATTGGCGCAAAGCACGCGCAAGCGTGAAGTTTCCTTTTCACTGCGGACTGAGTAATGCTATTGCATTGATACGAAAGCCACTTCTATCTTCAGATTCCCAGATGGTATAAATTTCTTCTCTTCACACATTGCCAGTAGTGGTAGGGGAGGGCCATAACACGGAGGGACAACTCTCATGAGGTAATATCCTGGGTCTTGGTGGTCAAACATATTGCATTTTCCAATGCATTACTCGATACCTTAACACTTTAGAAAAGCCATGGTATCCTGCTACAAATGCCGATGCACGTCTGGCCAAACGGACGAAAAAAAGGTAAATTCGCGTATTTTTCCATGGCTCAGACACCTTTCGTCTGTGTCCCAGACCGGAGTCTGGGTATAACTGTACGCCTCAGATACCGTGCCGACGCTAGACACCACAGTACGCGAGAACACCTGCGGAATACGCACCCGACGCCTCTCGAGCTGAGAACACGCTGTCGGCCTGTCTGGCCGCTCGTCGCCACGATAAGCGCTCCCGGGACGTGTTATCTGGTAACGGCCTGCCGATGAACCCGGCCGTCTCCGTCTGGCAGCCGGCGCCGTGACTGGGCACATGAATTTGTCGAGTCGTGACACTGCACTGCTGCTGACGGATGCTGAAACAGCTCTGTCGGGACATTTGCGCTATAGTTTGCTGCCCATGTAGCCGGCAAGGAGTTTTGCATTTCTAGAACGTTTTTCGCCCAGTTGAGGTACCCTCCTGTGAACATCTTGGCTTCGCCACTGGTCTGCTCCAACAGAGCCTCGATGTTTCGAGGAAACGAAGATGTAAGCGTTTTGTTACTAGCTGCCGTCGCTGACTTTCAGGAAAGTTGGATTTGTGCTAAGCTACTCCCGCCTGAACATGACGAAGTACCAGGCTTCAATCTACCAACGGTGCAAGCTTTTGACTACCGCTGTCCATGCGACGAGACAATGTCTCCCTGCCCGCGGTTCGCCAGGCGTCCTCCGCACGTCTATACTGACTGACTGATTGGAGCCGGCTGCCCTCCGAGCCGTCAGCCGGCTGGCCAGATCTCAGACACCTCGAGTGGCCGCCGTCTGGCGCGGGCCGCTTGTTACTACGCGGTCGGCGGATCGGCGGACCGATAGCCCCCCCCCCCGAGGATATCCGCCCCCCACCCGCTGCTGGTCGCGGAAGCTCCGCCGATACCGTCCGTCCGCCGGCGGCAGTCGTAGCCAGCCGTAGGCGGGCGGTACGCTGCCGTCCTGCCTCACGCCGCCCGGCGACAACCCGTTCGCCGCCGCCCCCGCCCGCGCCAGACGGCCGCCCAAGGCCGCAGACAGTCGTGACGTCACGGCGGGCTAATAGGGCAAAAAGCGGGCCGCCGTGCCGGGCGTGCCGCCGGCGCCGCCCCGGGGCTGGCTGTTGCTGACAGGCCCCGAGGGACGGCCGCCGTGGGAGGCTGGCCCTCGTCTGGTGCCTGGCTGCCGGGCACACGGCAAGGTTCTCGCCGTCAGTCGGTCTGTCTGGCCATAGGGGGGGGGGGGCGGCGTGAATGGAATGCTAGGACTCTGTCACCGCTGCAGAGTTCAGTGGCGGGAATGTTTTTGCGCAGTCTGTTTCCTTGCAATGTTCGGAAACGCCATGCTAAATTTCGTTAAAGTTGGGTGGTCGCGTCTCACCGTGTCCCACTCTTGCGATGATCATGGATGGCTCCAGCTGTGGCGTAGGAGCAGGCTGGAGGAAATAGCTGATGTCCGCGCTGTCTGACCACGTGACGTCAGCTCCCGTGGAGAATTGGATGGCATTCTGACTGGTCTGTCAACTCGTCAGTCAGACCACTGAGACGTTTTTCGGGGAATTTCAGACTGCGAGGTGTCTGTCAGACGTTGGAGACCCTACTTTCAGTAGGTTTTCTGCCGATTTAATTTATCCCCTCGAGTTATCGGTGTTGGCATGCACCATATATCGCAGTGTGTTTGCCAGTCATCTGGACGTTCAGTCTACCCGCTGACGGTTTTCAGTCAGGCTGTCTGCCCAGTCCCTCTGGCAGCTGTCTGGCTTTCTACTCGGACTGCCTGAGTCTGTGCCGGCTGTTTGATGACTGGCAACGGTGTCTGGCAGCGAGCGGGGACTTTCGAGATTGTAGCATTCCGGTTTCTTTTTTAGCATTCCAACGGTCTACCGTATAGCGGGTCATTCTGTCTGGTCCGCCTGCCCGGGGGCGGGGGTCGGTGAGCGAGTCTGTCACGTGACGTCATTTTCCGCCCGCGGCCGGCGGACCATTATTCAGACGAGCAATAAGCTGGCAACGACCCGAGGCGACACGGCAGCGAGCTGACCCACCGTTCCGTCTCTGTCGGCGGCGTCTCCTCATATGTGCGACGATCGTCTGGATGAGGTCGATCCGGAACAGACAGGCTAATGGGTTTTATGTGCATGCATGGGTGGCGTTTATTGGGGACGGAATTAGGCGCTGCGGCGTCCTGAAATGAGACGTTTCGACGTCCTGGTCGACTGGCAGCGGGTCGAACGTCGAGACCGACGTTTTGGACAGAGGCCTGCTCCCTTGTTCTCACCCTCACGCGCATTCCTCCCCCAGACATGTTAATCGATCCGTCGCGGTTTCGGCGTCATTGGCCGGTCTTTGTTCCATGGGAGGGTGCCGGCTAGTTCTGATGCCAAGTCACCACTCCCCGGGCTTTGTTCTGGCCTGTCCCATGCCAAGGGTGGGTACTAGTATTACTGAAACATTGACGCTGAGTTGCTGTCCGAAGGTAGGATGATATTTCCGAGGAGACATATGGATTGGAGGCGAATACTGAGTATGCGCCCTTGCGCACAAAGGGGCCAGGCTTCCAGCCATGATAAAACAGGCAGCAATGGAATATTGCGATAATGTTTAGCACGACCAGATCGCAGTGCACGTACCAACACAATCAGCACTCAGATTAAGTACACAATCCCGAGCGCTAAAACGTAACAACTGGGACTGGTGGTCCTCTGACCGCTTCGACTGAAGACCTCTTCGATCCGCTGCACGTCCCTGGCGACGGCACGTTCACGGACACCGGGAGAGAGAGAGAGAGAGAGAGAGAGAGAGAGAGAGAGAGAGAGAGAGAGAGAGAGAGAGAGAGAGAGAGAGAGAGAGAGAGAGAGAGAGAGAGAGAGAGAGAGAGAGAGAGAGAGAGAGAGAGAGAGAGAGAGAGAGAGAGAGGCCGACCGTTGCCTCTATAACAGACCGTTTACCGCATTCTCGTACCCTCGGCCACGCCAGAAATCTGCCACGCTGTCCTTCCTTCGGGAGGGGGAAATAGCCGCCCGCGGCGTCGGCCTGCCGCCGGCCGCCACCGCGCGCCATTCATGTCTCCGCTGGCCTTCCGGCGACGCCGCCGCCGCCGTCGGCGTCGGCGTCGGCGTTTTTCCTCACCCAGATCCGCGAGGCGTCGACCCTGACGCGGCGGCAATCGATACGTCGGCGGCGGCGGCGGGGATGACCAGCCGGCGGCGCGCCGCAGCGGCGGCCGCCGGCTCGCCGTCTGATACCTGGCGACCTTTGGCCGGCCGTCTAGACTGCGCGGCCCGGCCGGACGGCGAGGTTTATTTTCGCTCGCTGACTCGTCCGTGAGCCGCACGCGCTCGGAAACAGCAACAGACGCCGGCCGGGAGCGGAGAGAGCGGACAGGGAGGGAAAGAGTGGAGAGAGCGGACTCAGGCGGCACGGCGGGCTGCGGCCGACAGCGGCAGATTGTCAAAAGCTGGATTTTCATGGTGATCTGGGCAGAACGGGCAGTGAGGGAAGAAAGACAAGAACCGGGAGACGCGAGACTATAAGTCACTCCCGTATGTCGCACAGTTATTGGTGAATCATGAACAAACAACGGGAGAATCTTACTAATATGCGTCCAGGGCCCACTGTTGCAGTATTGGCTGGCAGTGCCTTGCGGATCATTTGACGATTGGCCGCATTTGAGCGGATGGAAGCTGTGGTTTATTTTCCTGGCTGATCCAATGTAAATTTCGAACTACGCTATGTCGAGTGTAAAACTGTATTGAAAATCCGGAAGAGCGCGTGATTTTCGTAGTTTTCGTAAATGTCTGGAATTATCTCGCTCGTGTCATCCACTCTTGGAGCAGTTCACCTAGAAGATGGTGCGGGGAGAAAAACGCAAAACATATTTGACCTTCATCAAAGTCGTAAATTAAAAGGCCTTTGACTACCATTAATGGTTGAAGATTATGCGGAATACCTAACAACTCACCGCACGAGAAACTCTATATGCTGAAAAGCTGAAGTCGCTTTCCATCTGGCGCGGTGAGCATATTGTTTGCATTCTTTCATACACACTGGCCATGACTGAGTATAAGCGGTCTGGTGACTCACGGCGCCGTGGCTGCTGCCTCGTGTTCGGGCGCAGCCGTGGCATCTATTGAGCGGAGAACTAACCCGGCATTGCCAACTCGGCCTCCAGTCGGACTAGAGATCAGGCTGCAATGCCCGATGAACGCGCCACAGACGGCATAGGTGGCGGAACGGGAAAGGGGGTGGCACGGGGCAACGTACCCACCCTTACCAGGCGAAATTTAACATTAATCCCATGGCGTCGTATGGAGAGAAATAGCTGGAAAAGAAGCCAGTGCCCCCCCCCCCCAACCCCTCACCACATGTCGGAACGCGTTCCGCCGATACTGAGACGGTGTCCATAAATGTGTTGCAAGGGAGAAGAGTGTTACGCCCTGTTACATGAGAGATTATCGGCGATGGCTCACCTGAATGTGATTCAAATACTTGTGCTGTGACTTGCATTAGAGCATTGGCTTTGATCCTTCCATTGCCTGGTTCTGAGCGAGTTTCCGAACTCTGACAGGAGTTGATGCGGTCGATGCGTAATACTCATTCACGTGCTGTTGTCAAGTTTTCTTTATGATCTAGCAAACGAGATCTTAGAATACTTACCAACAAAAAAAAAACTGGTCGTGCCTTTAATTTTTAAATACCATAAAACAGATATTTCCCAAGGATCATGACGTTTTCTGCAGGGCCACGACTTTAAAGCAAAAGCAACGGCGACATCATTTAATAAGTAAAAGCCGTTGGTTGCGGAGGATCTCAGCATTTTCTGTTTTCAGCTGCATACACACCTGCCTGTCGTCATCAGTCCGATAAAACTTATACTTTGTTTGTGCAAAAGGCGCCATTTGAGCGGGCCTGTAACTTAACGCGAACGTGCTCCCGTTTTTTTTTTGGGAGTGCACCTCTTTGTCTGTCCTCGCTCGCACCGCCTCCAGGCGCAGCGCCCCTAACGGCTTTTGTCTGTTTGCCCGGCAGATGTTCGCATCCAAGGCCGACCTCCAGATGCACGTGCAGGTGCACATGCGGGAGGCCAAGCCGTACAAGTGTAGCCAGTGCTCGAAGGCGTTCGCCAACAGCTCGTACCTGTCGCAGCACACTCGCATCCACCTCGGCATCAAGCCGTACCGCTGCGAAATCTGCCAGCGCAAGTTCACGCAGCTGTCGCACCTGCAGCAGCACATCCGCACGCACACGGGCGACAAACCGTACAAGTGCCGCCACCCGGGCTGCTCCAAGGCGTTCTCCCAGCTCTCGAACCTGCAGAGCCACTCGCGCTGTCACCAGACCGACAAGCCGTACAAGTGCAACTCCTGCTACAAGTGCTTCACTGACGAGGCCAGCCTGCTGGAGCACATCCCCAAGCACAAGGAGTCGAAGCACCTCAAGACGCAGATCTGCCCCTATTGCGGCAAGAGCTACACGCAGGAGACGTACCTGCAGAAGCACATGCAGAAGCACGCCGACCGCACCGACAAGCGCGGCGCAGCTGGCCTGGGTGGGCCGCCGCGCGTTGACAACCCCTACTGGCCCAAGGACGACTTCGACGTGAACGGTGGCCTGCAGACGCCGCTGGACCCGTCGCGCCTGCACCTGGGCCGCGACAGCCTGGAGCACCGCGTGCTCAGCCTGGACGAGCACCGGCCGGCGCACAGCCTGGCGCAGAACGTGCTGTACGAGCACGCGCCGCGCGCCTCGGTCGCCTCGTCCTCGGCGTTCACGCCGATCCAGAGCATGGCGCCGGTCGGCGGCGGCGCGCTGCCGATCCAGATGGCGCCCGCCTCGCAGCGCTACTTCTACGACCCCAACAGCTTCCCCAAGAGCAGCGGCGCCGGCCTGGAGATGAAGCCGGCCTCCAACTCCAGCGGCTTCATCTCGCTGCACCAGATCAGCAGCTACGCTCAGCAGCAGCGCGGCGGCGAGCTGCTGGGCCTCAAGGAGAAGGCGGCGGCGCCGCACTCGCAATAGACGCACCCGGCCGCCGCCGCCGTCGCCGCCGCCGTCGCCGCTGCCGTCAGATAGGAACCGTGTGGTGTTCTCTCTGTGTGTACATTCTGCATATACCGTAGAGGTGTTTACCGAGCTGTTGTTATCGTTGTGCAGACGCTAGGTCGTCCCGGCCGCGTGCGGCGCGGGCGGGCTCGCCGGGTCCCTGCTCGCAGGGCCCCCGTCACGGACGGTATTTGGGCTGGGTCCCGGGACTTTGGTGCCCCGAACAGGGGTCCGACTCACACAACATTCGGCGAGCCGCCTCAGCGACCCAACAACATACCTCATTGCTGTTGTGTGGACGTGTGCATGCCACCCTTGGATAAATTTAGGCCTCCATTGTTGGCCATTGACAGTTTTGTCGATGATGAACCTTCTCGCGATGTGTTAAATATTTTACAATAGTTGTTGAACATAACAATCGTCTTTTATATCCATGCGACACTATTTGTGGATGGATTTTACAGTGGAACGTCAATCACTCGAATAGGATCCTAATCTTTCATTGCTGCTTCTGCACCGTGATTTTTTCATGGTGTTCCGTTCTAGCAATCAGTTTGGATGTTTATGAAAATTGCATCGGAGATGCGCGGCCAAAACACAACGTTGTTTACCTTCTCGCTTTTGCCTCCCTGGGACTGACTGAGCTATGGAACGTTTAAATGTTGACTGCCATACTTGGGTATTCGCCTAGCTCCATGTTCCGTGTTAGAATAGCCTCTGACGTCATCTCACCACCGGAGACGGTGTGGGTCACTGTCCGATGTCTGTGTGACCTCGTGCGACCCCGTGACCGCCGCCGCCACCCGCGGGCGCAGAGCGACCGCCCGTCGGACCATAGTAGGACTAGGAGGTGGGACGGAGTGCTTCCTCAAAACCCGTGAAGCCCCTTCCTAAACAGGACCAGAGGCGGGGGGCACCCCTCTCGCGCCTCCACATCAGCTGGCGCAGCGCGGTGCCGTCGGTCGGCCGTCGCCTGGCGCGGCGACGGGCCGACCGGTGGTCCGCCGGCGCCCGCCGCCGCGCCGGCCGCCGCCACACCCATAGAACCCAATCAAACTGGCATTGTAAATAACCACCACTTGGCATCAATCAAACAGGGTAGCGAGCACTGGCCGCACGGTCAGAAAGGCGGACGGGTCTGAGTGGCAGGGACGGCCGAGGGCGCAGCAGCGCGCTTCTCCGATTCGTTGCTTTTCTGCGGCCGCTCGCTTCGTTTGCCGGCGCCGGTCACGCGCGGCGCGGCGCGCCGGGACTGCCGCCGATCGGCGCCCTGGGGCTGCCGCCGCCGTCGCCGTGTGTTGTTTGTTATGTGTTATTTCTTGCTGTTATAGATATAGGTGCGTGCGGCAATGGGGAGGTTTGTAATTTTCTAAGTCCGCTCGGAAACGGAGCCAATCGGTATTCTGGAGGGCAGACGGAATTCTGCTTGTTGTATCATACTGTAAGATATTTCATTACCTTTCCGCGCTATAAAGGCTCACTTTTCACGCGTGGGCGGCACCCCCGGGCATCGTGACCTTGGTGACCTTGACCACCGGTGACCCTGAGCGACCCGACGTTGACGAGAAGTCTGGACGGACGTGAGAGCTGGCAGGTGATAACAGTGTCAAACGCTGTCTAATTGTCAATGCAACCACGCTGCATATGAGAGGGGAGCGAGCGAAAGAGGACATCTAATGTCGACCTCAATCATCGGCCTTTTCAAGGTCAGACAAGGTCAAGTGATCGACTGTGATCGGGCAATGGTGTCACAGTGATTCCGACAGCATGGACCGGGGTTCAATGCTTACCCACGGTGATTCTCCGTGGAACGAAAGTTTCAGCGAAAGCCTCTTTCGTCTGCGTTTTGCTTGCAACGCAAAGGATCCGATTCTTCATTCGACAGGCGGCTGTTGTGTTCTGGCCGGTGGAGTTTGCGGCGACGCTCGCGGAAACGCGGCGCACGGCGCGGCTTGCAGCGCCAGCTGTCGCCAGCAACGCTTGCTCTAGTTGGTAGAGTTGCCAGATACTCGGTTGCCAGGCCAACGGACAGATGGCCCGGCGGGATGACTCATTTGTGCGCTTGGCGAGGGTGTTTGAGTGGCCGTGTCGAGTTCTTGTACAATTTTACTATCGATATCGCTTGAATAAAAGTCTTGTATCGTAGGAGAGTTTTTATGGCGTGTGTCTGGACGGAATGGTGATATGGGTGATAATAGAACAGCAAAGGCCATCGATTCTGCATAGTCCGCACCCCAACAGACTTATTTCTCAGCTGATAACACATGCGTAACTTAATTTATGATTTTGGGGACGCATGTGCATTAAAATGTGCATGCCATCACATCACTCTGCATCCCAGCTTTTTTACATCATCATAGTCAAGCCAATGCTTTATTCGACAAAACTGCAATCCTGTCCCAACATATTTACGGAGTTAAGAGAGCAAATACGTCTGTATAATATTCTAAGGTATTTAGGGTATCATAGCGAAATACACCGATTTTTTAAGGCCATGTTAGCATTTTTAGAAGTCGCATGCATCTTGGGCTACATTTCCTTCTCAGAATTCACACAAAACATTGCTGGGTTCACTGTCCTGTCAGCTATGACATTCTAGGAGACTCTTCCCTCTGGGCACCCATACCTATCTTTATGATACATGATACCTCATGGCGCCTAAACCCTTGTTAATTTTCATAGGACATGAAACGCCATCTAAACAGTCTGAAATATGAACAAGAGTGAACACTTCTGTAAGAGACGCCGTCATGTTGCACGTTAAGCCGAATGTTATTGCAAGCAGCCTGTAACTATGACCTGAGACAATCTGTACGCAATATTTCATACATGAAATATATCTTGTAGCAGAGCAAGTTCTATTCACACAGACAGAGACTCAGTTCTCTTTATGGTTTATGTTATAACTAGCGCATCATAGAAGTTAGTTATGATGTGACTGTTATGTGATGTGTTATGTTGTGGTGTGACAGGTTAGTTATAATGTGACTTTAGATTCAATGTTCTGTGTATGATTAGTGCCGTAACGAGCACATCATGCAAGTTCGTCACGGAAGTAGTAAATTACAAATTACAAACCACTAAATGGCACAGATCACTAAAACTCAAAAATGGCAAAATAAAGCGACCCAAATTCGATGAGAAGGACTGTTGAACTAATTTCGCACGCAAGTTCTGAAGTGGTTTGTGCTATTTGCCGACCAAATCAGAGATGATTATTGCAGTCGAATAAATTAGAGCAACCACGAGAGTGAGCATACATTCACCACTGCAATGACACTACGAGGACTATTAGAAACAGACAAACCGAAGTTTAAAACCATTACTTTGACAAGTCGCGCCGTCTCATTTTCCGTGGGGTACATGCTATGGAACGAGACAGACATAAAAACAGAAGCAATAACTTCACCAAGGTCATGCATCTATTGCAAGCTAGCATGATTCTGATAGCATGGAAAATTACAGCAGATATGCATGTATTCCAGACATTTTGCTCAAACCCGTTCAAAAAGTGTTTTTCTTCGGGATTTACGACAGAGAAGAATAAAGAAAAAAAGATAGGCAAACAAGACACCACAAGGGATGCAATTACAAGACAAATGGACAAGAAAAAACGTTAACGCTCAATGTTCTAGCTTTTTCACGGTATGCTTAAATACCTGGAAACGCCGAATGAGTGCCGAATGCTCTGGAATTGGCAGGAATTGCAGTCATGTGTGAATCAAACGGTTAAACCGTATCGGTGGAATAATCCTCATGAATGTTAGCTTTGTGACACGAAAATGTGAAATAAAATGCCAAGTTGGACTGACAAAATAGTATCTTATTACTTTACATTTTTTGGTTGAAACATGTGTCGCCGATAACTCATTACCATTAAGGAAGACCTGTGTTGCAAGGCCGGCTGTCCATTTGCATGGCGGACCGATCGATTGGATGTCGCCAAGTTACATGCTATGAACCCATTTATAACAGGCATAAAGCCACCATGTTGAATACTGATCCGAGTTTCTTAACAGCTGTTGTAGGTTAGGTGTAAGGTCTTATAATTGTAACGATTTCTTCAGTCCATCAAAATAAATGCATTTCTAAAGTAACGTGAAACAGGATCGGGGTGCGTACTATCCTTGAAATGATATGCCACACACGGTCCAGTCACAACAATACGACTTGTCTCCCCGCATGACGATATTATGCTTTAGAGTTGAACATACTTGCCACGCAATTATAAAACATGTCATGCCGTCATGTCATAATATGCCATGTCACACAGGGCATATCAGTCAGTCGATGATAAACTAAAAAAGATGACTTTTGTTGTGATGTCACTTTTATGGAGGCCTTTGGGAGCTTTATGCAATCGTTGTCGGCAGAGCCGAAAGTAGCAATAACGAAGGAACCTGGTCTTTTCAGCGGAATCCCATGAATACTAACGACCTAAATTTGCCAACATTACCGCTTTTTCACTCCTCATATTGTTTCGCCTCATATTGCTTATATTGGTTATATGTAGATATGTAAAAGTATAAAGTATATGTATATATAAAAGTATATTTTTGCATATGTATAAAAGTATATATATATATATAAGTATGCTATACAAATATATATTATTGTATAATAATATATATTATGTACATAATATAATTATTATATATAGATGTTATTGTATGTATATTAGATAATATATATATATATATATATATATATATATATATATATATATATGTGCATATCTTGTTTTTTTAACACAGAAGCATATTGGGCATTGATCAGTGTCAGGTTTGTTTGTTCAGGGTTTCGTATTATTCGTACGTCTTTATTAGCACGTTTGTGTAAAACATTTCTACGGCTAGACATTTACTGGTAGACTATTTGAACTAGCCTAAGTTCATTACCACGACAAAACTTTCAGTCTATGATACATGTGTGGTATCAAAATGTCATCGCTTGACAAATTTTCATGCACGCTTTCGCGACAACAGAAGCTCTACGGACTCCTTACTAATTTGTTTTCAGTCACCGTCCTGCTTAACTAATTGTGTGTTGTAAAGAGCTGGCTGTGTAAGATGCTTGTTTTGTACTTTGATGTTGGTGCAGTGTCTCTGATAAAAATTGCCTCAAGTGTTGTGAGCCACTCGCGGTCTGTACTGCGCATAAGTGCGATCGTCTTTGATGTGAGCATGTTCCCAATGAGAGTGGTGTTCTGGTGTTCGCGCGTATGTCTTTTGGGCTCCCTTTTACAGGTGCTTGGTGAAGCGCCGACTGAGAGTCGTAGGCGTCAAACCGATGAAGTGCACCTGACAGGTCGCTCAGTCCCCGGCTAAGCATGTGTTACGGTACACGACATTGTTCTGATAGAGCACTGACTGGGTCTGGCTATGGTCATTCTTTATGACCAATGAGGGCGTTTTAGGGTTCTTGTAACAAATCGTAGGTCTAAGGTTTTGGCCGATGCTGGATGGCCTGCAGTGGGGTCTCAGTATGTCACGGATGACCTCATCCGTTCTCCAGGCAGAGGTACGATTATTTTTGTAGGACACTTTTATGTTCTCATTGAAATGGCGCTGGCAATGAGTGCCATCGGCGCATATGTGAGGAGGGCTAGAAACCCGCGCAGTGAAAGGGGGTTTCGCGCTTATGCGCGCTGGAAGGAGGCACAAACCCCCCCCCCTTCCAATCTCGGAAGCGGAAAGAGCTAAAGACATGAAATTTTATGGACAGGTTTGGGCTATAACAATTTACATTGTATGCAATTGTCACGACCCTAGGTCAATACCTTTAAGATCTGGTGGGGTGATGGGGAAATAAATAAGGTCTGATGGGGAAAAGGTCAACTTTAGACACTTTCTCGGGCCGTATTCCGTACAACTTTTCGAACGAAACGGAAAAAGGGTGTTTGTTTGAGCGTTTAAACGTGGAATACAACTTCCATTCATTTGACGTTTTGACTGGAGATTTCGGGCCGAAGTCATGTCAGGTCATTGACCTATGGTGCATGGATGTGTTTTTTCGAAATGGTTGTGGGTGCCCAAAAGGCATATGGAGACATCAGTATATTGCATATCGACGGGGGAACGGGATCGTGACAGGCGTTTATGCATGGTGTTCAAAGAAATGAATGGAAAGGTATTACGGGAGGTAAATTACACAAGGAAGTGCTATGTAAATCATGGATGGCTTTGGGGTGGCGATATTCTTCGAGGGAATGTATCCGCTTTTTTCGGTATGCTAGAAACACATTCCGGGTAACATTTATGATCATCTTAAACCAATATTTCACTCATTTTAGTTAATTTATTTATCGACAGTGCTATCGGTACGCCAAGTACAGTAACAAAGTACCAGAGAAAGAAACCAATCAGTGAGCAGAAAATAAGTGGGTGTACCTTGGACGCACCCGATGCTTACCCAGCACTCTGCCTTGCTGTGCCAGACGCATTTATAAACGGCAGCGACCATTGTTTTGACAAGAAGCAATAACACATTTCGACTTATTCATGTAATGCATACCTGTGGGACTAATTCATGGCAATGCAGTGGTCCTTACCTGAATCCATGATAGCCGCCTTCATAATATTGGTGTTCGTCAGCTGCTGCCAGCTCCGACGTCGCTGAGGCTAAGGATACACTAACACGTTTTATTGGTGATTTTAGTGGCGAAAAGGAACTGAGGTAAATAGATTAAAGTTGGACTAGCAGCCAGCGTACCCCAGTAAAATGTGAGCTAAGCAGAGCGAGTTGGCAAGAATGAATGGTACATACACTTCGATTGATGAAAATGTCCTCTTCAATCGTACGTGTATCGTTTAGAATCACGATTTGAGTTAATGCATTCCTTTTAACGGGGGGCTTTGCTCCAGGACCCAGCTTGACACAGTTTTACTTCGATGGTGGGGGGGGGGAACCAAGTGGTGGGTGACTATCGAGTGAATAAGTTTCGATTGTTGCTGATAAAGCCGATTTTAGGTGGTTAACGTCATGGGCCTGAGAACATAATTATATATGAATACCTAAACATACTTTAAGTTGTGGGGGCCCAAGTCGCATTGAGGGTGCCTATTTGCATTTCATGGGCGCCGTGGCATCCACAAAGTGGTAGGAAACCACACACCTGCTATGGTGTTATTTTTTTCATCTTTTGCAGATCAGATTTCGAGCAACATGGGATAGCTTGAATGTAAATGAGGGCGCTACATGCATCTTTTTGCGTATTTTCACTGAAGGTAGCCAACATCGGTCCATTTGGTCACTTCTAGCGTTTACATGTATGTATGTATGTATATGTATACATGTACATACATGTGAGTCTCAATGTGCCAAACGTATTTTAGTAGAGTCTTTGAATGCATATTTCATACAGATCGACATATTGCAAAGCAAATCTGGAACAGGTCACAAAATGGTTGCTCTTGACCTTTGATGACCTTGACCTGCACTGACCCTCGTATATATAGGCGTATCCATGTGAGCGCACGTGCTATTTTATTAGAGTTCTACGAACGCATATTTCATACAAATCGACACGTCGCAAAGAAAATCTGGACTAGGTCACAAGATATTTGACATTAACCGTTGATGACCTCGACCTTCACTTACCCTGGTACATGTAAACGTATCAGTGTGCGCAAACGTGTTTTTATTAGGGTCTCTGAATGCATATTTCATACAAACCGACATGTTGCAAAGCAAATCTGGATCAGGTCACAAGCTGGTTGACCTTGACCTTTGACGATCTTGACCCTTATTGACCATTGCTTTAGTCTTGGTACATCCATCACTTAGCCCGAATGACGTCGCCTAATTGTGTTCAAGCGGCAATCTTAGACAGAACGCTAGTCCTTTCACAAAGTTTTCATTCTGTTAGCGACAACTGTTATTTTCGTTATGTTTGCTTGATTTCAAATGCTTCAGACTTCAAAAATGTCCGGTCGATTTTCGATTTTTCTGCGTCAATCGACGAGTTATTCCACTGCCATAAATGTCGCAAATTAAAAGCAGCCAGCTCAGATTCGTTCTCGAGACTTCCAAGACAAACTGGCGAGGGGGAACACAGAAAGACCCCACTTTCCAGTGCGCGTGTTAAGAACTGCTCGTCGTGGCATCTCGTGGATTGAGAGTTTGATACAGTTTTTCCAAGCACTTGTGAATAATGCGTGTTGGAATTTCGATTCTGACTATGCCGTGTAAACCCCCTCAGGTAATGTTTGCTGACTCGGAGAACTTTCGTGAAAGTGCTCCGAGCCATGTTAGTGAGACATAACGGTGTACTATATCCAAAGACAATGAGTCATGTCAGCGACATGTCATTGAGAACATAGAGGTGTATTGCAAAAATGTTGTTTCTCTGCCTGGAGAATGGGTGAACAGATTATCCGTGCCATACTGAGACGACTGCAGGCCAACCAACGTCGGACAAAACTTAGACTTGTGATTTAGTACAAAACCCCAAAACGTCCTTATTGGTCATAAAGAGCCAGACTCAGTCAACGCTCAGTCAGACCAATGTCGTTTACCGTTACATATGTTTAGCAGGAGACTGTGCGACCCGCCAGATGGACTACGCCAGTTTAAGGACTACGACTCCCTTCGGCGCTTGACCAAGCACCTGCAAGAGGGGGCCCCAGAAGACGCACACGAGCGAACACCACAACACTATCCTCTAGGGCGAACCAGAATGCATCTTTTCTCACATCGTCCATTACCTGTTCTCATGTGGGTAAGACTATGAATGAATCTGTACGAATACAAAAAAATGAAAAAAAATCAGATCAGTTCGACGAGACCTTCATCCCGAGCTCTGAGTTCAAAGATTCCATATATACACTACGTTACGAGATACACGGGACTCGGCCATTCGGGTCTGCAAACCCTAATTTGGTGGCAATAAGCAAACATTTAATCAATTTGAACACGTGCTTCTAGAAGGGAGCCACCAGCGGGCGTAGCGAGGGGGGGGGGAGGGGCTGACCGCCCCCGGGGTAGCTGCTCCCCCACAGGCAAGTGCAGCCGTACACGGGCGGGAAACGGCATTAGTACAGAGCGTCGTTTTCCACAACTGAACGTCCTGTCTTCTTGTCCTGTCTCCCTCTTCCACCACTGGGGTTCTCCATCCCTCCCCCCAGCGGTTGTTGCAGTCCCTCATCTTCATCATGGAAAATCCTGGTGCCCATTTTCAAAGGTTTCCATCAGAACAGAGAATATATTTAACCCTATTCCCGGAGGGCTAGACGGTATGGCCGATTCCCGGCAGGGGGGGGGGGCGGATTCGGCCCCCCTCTGAGATCTCGAGAACTACTTATCCGATTTTATCGCAACAAACGGCAATCGATTTGCCGTGACGTGAACTACATTTTTATAAAAAGAAATTTTCAAAATTTTGAAATTTGTGAATACAGGGAGGCAAAAATGTCAAAATGGGGGGTACTTTTTGACTTCTTATAACTCCGTTGTTTATGGACCGATTTCGACGAAACTGGCATCAATCGAGAGATTATGGATAGGGCTTTTATCATGGGTATGCAATTTGAAATTTTGAGAAAATTCATGGGCGTTCACAGGGTTTCAAAAATAGGGGGATTAGTTTTCCAATAACGGAATGAACAAAAGAGGCCAAAACACTTTTTTAGCTTCTGCTAGTCATGTTATGCTAAAGAAGTACAAATCGCATTACAATGTTTGTATAATGTTAGCATAGGCGGTGCCAGGGACATAAAAAAGGGGGAACTGTCATGGTCACACGTTTCTCAGATCAACTTGTGACCTTTGACCTTAAATGACCTCCAGTGACCTTGGGGTCACCTGGAATGATGTTGTGTGCATTCAGTATTATCTGTAAACGTTTTTAATCGATTAAATTCACTCTATTCCAAAAAATTCATTTTTTGGCTTTTGCGATATAGGGTACGTGCATTGACATTTTAGGTCATAGCTCCGTGACCTGACCTGATATCAAGCTGAAACTTGGTACACAAGTAGAGGGCATCTTTCTACGTCATATATATTCCGGGTTTGGCATTTGAAAAAACAGCGCCGAAATTATTGCGAAAAAACAAATTTTAACTTTTGACCTTGACCTGACCTTGTAAAGTGACCTCAGATAAACAAAATTACATATGCACATTGCCCAACTATTTAGCTATATATTCATATAAAGTTTTAAGTTCTATCTTAAAAATTCTGTTTTTGGCAGCCATTTTCCTTTTACCCTCAACATGGCCAAAAATGACCTGAGGTGCCTCCCAAAAACGTTGCCTGGCTCCGCCCCTGAGCAAAATAGAATTTCGAAATTTTGTCACGGCACGTAGAAGGAATAGCTAGGAAAAGTCACCAAGTTTCGTGAAGCTGCGTCAAAAAGCCTGGAATTGGCAAGCAAAAAACCCGAGGGGGGGCGGATTCCGCCCCCCCTGCCGGGAATAGGGTTAAGCAGAAACCCTGAGGCACTTCTCCACAGCTATGGAACACTCATAATACCACTCCACCAACTTATTCAGGAATACGCGCCCGTCCTGACGACGTCTGATGAGCTGCGAGGAAAGCTTGAACACGGCGTGGAGCTGCACAGGAGGCAGTAAAGAACTTCAACAAGAAGACGATGATGCATGGAATCAGACTCCTACAGCAACGTGCCAACTGCTAGGTCAATGAATCAGTAAATCGATATCCTGCCAATGCGACTTAAATGCATTTCCGTAACTGAGAAGAAGTGCCCCTGTGCTTCTGCTTTAATGTGCTCCTTTCCTGATGAAAACCCTTGAAAATGGGGATCACCATGATTTTCCATGTTGAGGAGGGACTGCGACAACCACGACAAGCAGACAGGACGTTCAGCCCCAAAAAACGACGCTATGTACTAATTCCGTGGTTGCACGTGTCCCCGGGGGGAGCGGCCACCCAAGGACATGGTCCCCCAGAGCCCCCCACCACTTTCCTGTCACGCCCGCGGGTGACATCCTCTCTAGAAATAGTTACCAAAATTCATTAAATATTCGCTCGTTGCCACCACAGTAAGCCTTGAAGGTATGAATGTCGGAATCCCGCGTAACTCATAATCTAAGGTGTGAATATGTGTATGTGGAATCTTCGAACTCAGTGCGCGGGATGGAGGCCTCATCGAACTGATCTGATTTTTTCGTATTTTTCGTACTCATAGTATCCACAAAAGAATAGGCAATGGAAGACATGAGAAAAAGCCGCATCTTGGTTCGCCGTAATCACTCTCAGTACGAACTTGTTCATATCATAGCCGACCATACTTGCTCGCAGCGCAGACCGCAGGCAGCTCACAACAATGGAGACAGTTTTTTTTACCAGAGCCACTGCACCAATGGTAAATTTACAAAACAAGCAACATACACAGCTAGCTCTTTACGACAGACTCTTAGCTTTCTTATCGTGACTGATAACAAATGATTAGTGCGGTTGTAAACGTTCTTCAATCGTGAAAGTGTGTATGAAAATGTGTCATGTGTCATGCAAAGAGATTTTAACTTTTCTTGTGAGCGGAATTCCTGTGAACAAAAAACTCTTGTTTCAACGCATTTGGACTGTTTTCAAATGCCCAGACGTGTTTCAGCACTTTGTTTTCTTCTGTGGAACCACGATTTCTCAAACGAAACTGTCGCACATTGCTTCTTGTCATCCTTGATCTGACCTGGCTCGACCTAGTCTTGACTTCCATTTCATTTAAGGACACAATGGAATGATTATAGCAATCAAAATGGCGTTTGTTTGGCTTCTGTATCCTAATCCAGTCACGAGATACGAATGTTGTAAGATTTGTCCTTAGTTGACCTGATGTTACCTTAGATGACCTTTATTCATCTATTTCTGATAAGTGTAATGAACCTGATCAAACTTTCGTAATGATGATTCTAAAGCGTTTGCATGAATTAATCTTATTTGCCTGACAGTCTCGACATAACTCAGCTTTGTATTCCAATGGCTGTTTATCTGGCCTGACAGGACATGAGACGTAGAAAATTGCTTTTTTGCAGTGACGAAACGTTTCTTATCTTTTTGGACTGTTTAGTGCTTGAGGTTAGTGGATAGAACCGTCCTATTTAGCGTTATTGCCCACAGATTTTAGAGCCATGACGTGACCTTACTTGACGACTTGGTCCTAAAATGTAACTCAGGGTTAATCAGTTCGCGTTCCCCCTTATTATAATTCCACGGGCTTTTGATCTGCGTCACTTCCACCCCCGTAGCTCCCTAAGTTCTCAAGATCATTGCGAGTTTTCGGAAACCAAGGGCGATTCGGACCCCCGAGTGTGCGCGGGTTAAAGAGGAATTTAAAGTGACCGGTCGTTACAGCACGGCTGCAAGACTGACAGGACTGTTCAAAGTCACAGTCATCCAAAGTCCGCCTCCAATACTGCGTCTACATTGCTCTGACCGTTTCAATTTAGCGGCGAAAATTTCCGCATTGTTCTCGAATGAAACGCCGAATTAATGGTCTTTAACCCTATTCCCGGCAGGGGGGGCGGAATCCGCCCCCCCCTCGGGTTTTTTGCTTGCCAATTCCAGGCTTTTTAACGCAGCTTCACGAAACTTGGTGACTTTTCCTAGCTATTCCTTCTACGCGCCGTGACAAAATTTCGAAATTCTATTTTGATCAAGGGCGGAGCCAGGCAACGTTTTTGGGAGGCACCTCAGGTCATTTTTGGCCATGTTGAGGGTAAAAGGAAAATGTCTGCCAAAAACAGAGTTTTTAAGATAGAACTTAAAACTTTATATGCATATATAGCTAAATAGTTGGGCAATGTGCATATGTAATTTTGTTTATCTGAGGTCACTTTACAAGGTCAGGTCAAGGTCAAAAGTCAAAATTTGTTTTTTCGCAATAATTTCGGCGCCGTTTTTTCAAATGCCAAACCCGGAATATATATGACGTAGGAAGATGCCCTCTACTTGTGTACCAAGTTTCAGCTTGATATCAGGTTGGGTCACGGAGCTATGACCTAAAATGCCAGTGCACGTATCCTATATCGCAAAAGCCAAAAAATGAATTTTTTGGAATAGAGTGAATTTAATCGATTAAAAACGTTTAAAGATAATATTGAATGCACACGACATCATTCCAGGTGACCCCAAGGTCACTGGAGGTCGTTTAAGGTCAAAGGTCAGAAGTTGATCTGAAGAACGTGTGACCATGACAGTTCCCCCTTTTTTATGTCCCTGGCACCGCCTATGCTAACATTATACAAACATTGTAATGCGATTTGTACTTCTTTAGCATAACATGACTAGCAGAAGCTAAAAAAGTGTTTTGGCCTTTTTTGTTCATTCCGTTATTAGAAAACTAATCCCCCTATTTTTGAAACCCTGTGAACGCCCATGAATTTTCTCAGAATTTCAAATTTGCATACCCATGGTAAAAGCCCTATCCATAATCTCTCGATTGATGCCAGTTTCATCGAAATCGGTCCATAAACAACGGAATTATAAGAAGTCAAAAGTACCCCCATTTTGACATTTTTGCCCCCTGTATCCACAAATTTCAAAATTTTGAAAATTTCTTTTTATAAAAGTGTAGTTCACGTCACGGCAAATCGATTGCCGTTTGTTGCGATGAAATCGGATAAGTAGTTCTCGAGATCTCAGGGGGGGCCGAATCCGCCCCCCCTGCCGGGAATCGGCCACACCGTCTAGCCCTCCGGGAATAGGGTTAAAGACATTCGCATTGAACACCCATCCTACCATGTGTCCAGGTATGTCCAGCCAGGCGTACGCATATCACTGTGAAAGAAGGGCATGGAAGCAGGTCTTTCCAAATGGCGCCTGGACCCACCAAACTCTTGTGACGCCCTCACACCACAGGACACCTGTCGTTAAAACCGTGGCTGGGGCTGAAATTCAGGAGTTCAACAGGTTGTGGAACGGCGCTCATGCTGAGGTGTGACGGTGACGGAATCAGTACGCGTCGCCACTTACCGGCTTTCATTGACTGACTTAAAAATACCTCAACAACAAAGCATTCATCAATGGCATGCACATGAGGCCGACGCGACACTAACGAGAACAGCATGCCATTAAGTGAACTATTTTCTGCGCTTTTTACATGCCTTGCTCCAAGTTATTGTCAAAGTTATTAATGTCGTGAAAAACGAGGCCTCCGTTCACCAGGTGGCGATCTGAGTACAGGAAGCACGAGGCCCGGTGTCACCGGGTCCTGATTGGCGCCAAACGGGCCGCCCTTTGTTCTGTCTGCGGCCGCGGCGGGCGCCGGGGGAAGTAAACTGTACCAGTGCGAGGTCACGCCATCAAAGGGTTGGCTGACCTTGGGAGTGGACGGGTGTCGGGGACGAAAGGGTTGAGCCGCCGCCGGTGGCCGGCGGGAGAGCTCAGGGGTTTTCAAATCGCCAGCCGACGCGCGACGCATCCGATGCGTGTGGGCATTTTTGAACCGTCGACTCGATCTGGTAAGCTTGGTGGCTGTCGTGTTGCACGGATTAAATATAAGCAGTGGCCACCATTGACAAGCTTGGCTTCTGCATTAGAAACATCACAATCGTGCATTCCACTATTTTTAATGAAGAGAACGCTACTAGCAACATAAGCAAGTGAATATCACAAATGCTGATGACATTGTAACAAAATATATGCATATGTCGTGTCACTTCCAGTAACTTTGCTTTGAACGGATACGGGCATATAATCTTCAAAGAACGTCAGATTCACTCAAGCGTAAAAGCATTGTTTGGCCTGTCACCGTAAACATAGGTTTTGTTGTTGGCTGTTAAATTATAGTATACATGTAAAATGTACGACACTGTAGCAGTGTCGCCGAGTGGATTCACAGTACATGGTTCCGGGACACCATTTACCACACAATGCTGACATGCAAGGCAGGAGATGCATGCTCAGTTCGACTCCGTGTCTAAATTGTGTTCGCCCTAAGACGACATTGTGAGCAACTTTTTAGCATTCTGACTGCAAACGCGCTGCAAATTTCGCCGATTGAACTGCCATCTGGGCTCAATGATTTCATGAGTCGGTCTGGCGCTCAGGTTTGGCTTTGAGAACTCCCGCGGAAATTTATTCCGGCGAGACCATAGATACGTGTCTGGGAGCCTAAACTCTGGTGGAGACAGACCAGATAGCTCACGTGAGGGCGACGTCCTGACTACGACCAGCGACTGTGGAGCAGCCCGTGGTGGAACGTTCCTAGTTGTTCTCTCGAGTCACGTCCAACATCTCACAAAATCATGTGTTTTACCAGAAAATAAGAAATAATTCTGATCATGGCTTCTTGCCTATTGGGCTGTTATACAACTAATAATTGTTCAAGGCTTCAAAACATCTAGCGATGGGTGCTACGTTGGGTTCAATAGACAACGTGTCTGATGACGTGACGTTCGAGACGTTTTTACCACCGACCGTGGGCGTGATGAATACATACACCACCTGCAACCCAGAACAGGTCGTATTGCATGTTGGCGATGAGATTTTCAAAGCCATGAAACAATGCTTGGATGAACCATTTCTTACAAAACTAGTCATCATAAAGGTAGTACGTCAGGGTAATAAAAAACTGTCGCAAGAGTAACAGCAGTCAGCTTATTTTGACGCCGAAATAACTGAGACCGATCAAATAACACCTGACAGCGTTCGGCGAAGGTGTCCTCGAAGCATGCCTGTGCAAGCAGTGACTGATCACTGTCGTTGTATTTTCATTGCCTGTTTATTGATGAGACTGGATTTGGGAGAACCATTGCTTTCCTATGGAATGCTTATGTATTGTATATATATATATATATATATATATATAACATAAATATATATTGCATATATACGTGTAGATATCCATGCATATATATCGCATATATGTCTGTGTGCACACACGATCTTTTTGAATGAATTATCAACAAAATCTATAATGATTTGAGCCATTTCCTCTACGGGTGCGGAAGTTCAGACCGTTTATCTGCTGTACTGCGACTGGATGCAAAGCGTGATCTTAATTTTAATTGAAACAATTCAAAGAGTGTGCTGTCGGGACAAAGTGCTATTTAAACCTCCAATGGTTACCGCGTTCAGCAAGTCAGTCTGGGCTTGCTGCTCTGGTCAGATGGGTTCGTGGCTGGTGCTGGGCACCCCTGCCTCTGGGCTCTGGCGCACGTGGTAGGCGCCCGGAAAGAGGCGGCATAAAAACTGGAGAAAGTGCGGACAAAAAATGAGGAAGGCGTCTGGGGCTCACCCCATCCCAGTGAAGGAAACATTCTTTGCCCAATCACAGCGCCTCGGGGCAGGATTACTGCTCCGATTTGGTGTCCCTCTCCGGAGATTCTTCACTTTCAAGTGTCAGCTGAATTGAGATGAGGCAAAGAATGGGTACCGGGTCTGTGCGTGCAGTTCTTTCATGCGCACTGTGGCACGTCATCGTCACCATATTAATTTTCAATCACATTAAAAAATAAAGCACTTAGTGTGGCAAAGCTGCGCATCGGCTACAATGTGACGTACACCTTGCGGTAAAGGTTTTTGAGGTCCCGTTTACTAGCACACATGCATCACGCAACGACAAAGTCAAGCAATGAAAAAGTCCAGCAAAGTAAAGTCTGGCTGTCTGCTCTATGACCACTTGCATTGCCGACAAGTAGCTCTCAGCGTAAAAGTTTGCTGCTCAGTGTTTCCATCTGAGTATGAAGTTTTTATGATGACACTGAAAGGTCAAGTTCTGAACATCACGTCATCATTAGAATATAACGATGACATCAAGTGGAATATCTGAAGCCAACTTGAAACAAAGGAAATACTTAACTGTTTGCGATACTGCTACTCCGCACAATAATTTCATTACGTGGCCTTGCTGTGATTCAACAGCACAGATCAAGGGAGCTTATCGGGTTTTCATTTCTTTGGAAAGACATTACCCACCAAAAAGTGCGGTACCCGTCGTCTGGCTACTGGATTAAACGATCAGAAAAAGCCAGCTTCCTGGTTAATCTGGAGTCGAGTTAAACGCAGTTGCTCCTCCTCGCTCGGTCTTTTTTTATGGCAGGCTTTTTTGTAGTGGCCAACGGTTGCGAGGGCAGGGGATTTTTTGTATGGTGCCCCTGGTGTACCGTATCTCGGTCAGGGATGTTAGGCACGATGCGCAGCGTCACGTGACGTGACACGATGTGGCGGGGGCGGGGAGGGGGACGCGGGCTGGTAGATTTCAGCAGGCGGGCCCCACTTCCTGTCAGCGTCTTCAGAAGAGGTGCGCGCCGCTCTTTTTGCAGCGGTGCCGAGGTCTCGCTTTCGTGACGCTACGGACACCGTTTGCTCGCGGGGTAGGGTGTTTTACACGGACTTACGCTGCTCTTCTATCGCAACTGGCACTTATCCACGTCACGGGGTGTCTTGGCTCCATCGTACCGAGAGATTTACCGTTTTCCGATCCTCTTCGTTAGTGCTATTCAACTTTGAAACTGCACGAGTGCCACTGCTCTTAGGTAATCACACTTCCTTTTAAAACAAGTTTTCGGTATTTCAGTGCCATTTGACAGTTGCCAACATATTCAAAGTGGGCTAAAAAATCATCTTAATGTTACGATTCACATCAGGATTTTATCGTGATCTATGATACCTATGAATACCGATTCCTATGGATACTTATGATAAGGAATGACGTGATGAATATGATGATGATGATATAATAAAATATGATGCAGAATGACGTCTCGGTTAAAAAGGCACATACAAGTTCAGGATTAGATGACCATCGTCTGAACACCATGCTTTGTCTCGTTGTGTTGATATACACCTTAAATTTCTTTCGCGAAATTTAAGCATTGGTACAGATACGATATTAACCATTTACCTCAGCTTACTTCGACAGGGTTTCTACCTACCCAAGCGTAATGTCTTGTCTAGTGATTTTCATTAGAAGTGGGTATATAGAGAAGACAGTAATGAAGTATCCATAAATTCTAAAGGACCAGTATCGGTTTCCTGTCAAAAGCCAAGTGGCTCGAAGCCGTTGGCTTTCCGATTTATCAGGCGTTGCCATGTCACATGGCAATCGATGAATGACTGGAAACAAAAAAAAAAAAACGAGCTGGCGATTATTGTCAACAAGCGGTGGACAGTTTTCGGGTCAGGAATGTGGGTTACTTGTCTGGAATCAAATGTAATAAAAACCAACCTCATTCGGAACTTTTATTTTCTTTTCGCCGAGCAAAAAAGTGATCCGACATTGAAACTATATCAAGCTGAAATGTCTTACAATGAGGATGATCATCATGATAATAAATCATGGCTTCATGCACAAGAAATTTAATCTACATGAAATGGTACATAAAAAATAGGGTTTGACGACGATAGAAATTTATTTCACGACTTGTATCACAACTGCAGCCATGAGCGGTTTTTTTCCATACACCGTAAGACAGAACAAAACTTGTCCGTTCGTGGCTTTTCTTATGCAAGGTGAGGCCAGCATGGCTTATGGCATGTGTGAGCACAATAACGTCATAGAGTCATGCATGTACTAGTTTCAGTGTTTTAGTTTGGTTGCTGACAAATAATTTTATCCTGTTCGCTCACCACTTAGTGATTAGGTCCGGTATTCGGTATTCAGCATTCATATATTAGGAGGCATCCACAAAATGGGTTTTATGCCACCAGTCAGTACGTAAATACACAGAAACGGCAATCATTTTGCCGAAGACTTAAAACCACAGTCAGGGTATGAGAAACAATAACACGGTGAGAAATAAAAACACGATGGTCCAGAAGCAATGGTCACAGTGCTCATGTGGACGGCGCCGCATCACGCTGATTTCGCCGGTTCTAAGCAACAGCGGCTCTGTACGGGAAGAACCGTTGCGTGCTCGTCAGCCTTACGCGAGGCAAGTGCAAGGCACCCGTACCGGCGACGACGGCTCGCGTTTGGCGTTGAGAGGCGTACGCACGAATCACGCACATTGCTTTCAGGGCAAACGGAGAATTTGGGATACGAAGAACTTTGTGCTTGTTGGCAAGACCGCGGCTCGTCACTAAATCCCAAACACTCCTCCATTCAAGTGTGCGCACAACAGGCTTATGTGGTCCCCACGACCAAGGCAAGTCACCAATCTTGTGGCGCAAAGCTGTTCAAGAACACCAGTCATGCCGCGGGGAATATCTTAGCTAACCTTCTCGTCAAGCAGGCGAAGTCCGATGCTACGGTAGTGATATTCAAATACCTCAAAGGTTGGATTTAGCCCTTGAGATTTGACAGACAGCCTTGCCGATTCGCAGCGCCACCTATTCTAACAAGTCTGTCTTTGAGGTATCTGTCACGTGCGGCATGATGGCCGATTAGACTTTGCCATTATCGTTTGATGAAATACGCCGGAAAAACGGTCAGGCTAGTATAGATGCAACATAGTCAGTTTTCATAATTTGGATTCCTGAAATTAGATGAATTCACGTGGTCTTTTAAATCACAAGCATCATATCTACACAAGCGAACATGGTAGCTCAGATACATTAGTACTTCTTATATTAGCGCTAATCTATTTCATTCTGCTGCATCACTTTCGGTGAAAAATGCGCATATATAAACCACAACAATCTTACAAGCAACCACTGTGGAGGTAGATCTGCACGTCCACTGCTGGGTTAAAAGGCAACAGCGCAGTGGAGGAAACACCAGCGCCATCTATTAAAGTCAAAGTAGCTGCGTTCACAGATCTACCCCTAGGTGGCAGTAGAAGCGCAAATTGATGCGAACTGACACACCTAGTCTGAATCTTCGTTCTATATTCATCCAAGAAAACCCCACGCAGAGTCCCTTTCCAGTACGCGTACTAACGTTAAAAGCTTAGCCGTTTAGCGTCAAACGATGAAAGAAATGCGCTTAGGATTTGGCGACAAGAGAAATAAAGTTTGCAGTCGTTCAGGGCTATTTTATGTTCGGAGTGTCATCGTTCCAGCAGACAGAATGCCCAGTAGCTTTGAAATGGTGACCAGTGTATTTTTTGTTTTAAAAGCATGCTTATCGCTCACATTTGTTCGAAACATATCCTTAATAGCGTTTATGTACACATTGCGTATCCAAGCTTTTGAGCAACATGTCTTGAATATCAAATCAAAGTGCAGCATTTAACTGAAAAGAAATAGGTTGAATATTTTGTAGTTTGCTGAGGTATCAAAAAAGAAAAATCAGTAAGACGCATTGCTGAGTGCAAAACAAGCGAGACATACTGCGTTTCTCTCTTATTTCTCAAGGGTGTTTTAAAACATTTTTTAACAATTTACTTCCCCTGGATGCGTTTTGCAATGCAATGGGAATATTTATCGACAAAACTCAGCATTTCTGCACCCAGGAGATTCCAAGTTGCAAAATAAGCACGCCATGGTATTGCTTATTTTTATTGTCGAGAGGTTCAAAAGCGTGCGCGAAAAGAGGTCTGAGAGTGAGAACATCACTCCTAGAATAGTTGTGTGGACACCAAAACTTGCAAGCAAAGATACAGAGAATGGAGACAAGGGCGTGGGAAGCGGGGAGTGTGTGGGGGGGAGGGCACGGGGAGGCTCCCCTGTTTTTTTTTTAATTTAACATTAACCCTATGGGCGTTGACCGGAAACAATCGACCCAAAATACTCCCTTGTCCCCACCTCCCCCCAACTGTGGAGGAGTTCCCGCGCCTTTGGATGCAAATGCAAAAAATAAGGTATTGGATTATTTTCCGACGAAAGCTTTATGATTCGTTGCCCAATAGTTTAGCAGTTACAAATCTCCAGAAAGCGTTATGGCCAGATGGGCCAGCCGCTCAATTTAATTTCTTATGCTTGCTAGAATAAGACTGATTCGACGTACGATAACATTGGTAACGCATACCGCTTAAAACGAAACTGCTTATTTGTATCGTTAAGATGAGGTACAGACCTCAGTATACTTTTAATGCTGGATCAGTTTTTGATTCCCAATATCGTGGATTAAATTATGGAAAAAACGAGGTAGTAGGTTTTTTGATATCATTGCAAACCAACTGTTTTCTCTCTTTTTCCATACTTATTTCAGTAAAACTAAGTAATTTTTGAATGTACAGGCATGCGGTGCCTGATGGATTTATTTCAAGCCCGAAAATAAAACTGCAGCCTCGGATGTAAAGATCTCAAAGAATTTTAGGCACCAGAGCCCTCCTAACTGCTGCGAATCTCTCCCTTGCTATGATTACGAACGAGGCCGAAAACCGCGTGAGTCTTACTTCATCTGGTCGAAAAAATCAGACTGATAGGTCTAGTTCGGCGACGGCAGTTTATGGACACTAACCACTTCACAACCACGGGACACCAAATCATGGCAAATTTCATCGGAAGATAGCTCATTTCTTTGACGTAGTTACTTTTGCAATGCGTAAGCTTGAAATCTCTTCCTTCTGCATAACTATGTGGGTAATAATATTCTATTTTTTAACCCTTTTTTCCATGCATATTTTGCATCCGCACAGTAATGGCAGAGAACAATGTGAAGGACGTGTGACTTTTAACTTGCATTTCTTCTGATGAGAAACTTGAACTAAAATGGATCGGCAAATCTCCTTTTTTACTGCGAAATGCGTAAAGGGAGGCTAATAATGGAAGCAGAAAGGAAGCAGGCTTAGCTCGTCATGCGACTCTCAGGGCGTCTTGCTGATTTTAATCCCGCGATGAGTGCTTTTATAATAAAATTGTGCTGCTGACTGTTTTGAAGACGTCAGTAGCATTGACGTCAAACATCACATGTCTCTGCTTGAGAGAATGTTGACAGCCAACCTTCCTCATCGCTTCATTTGTTGTCTAAAGCCTGGCTGAGTTCGGGTTCAATATCGTTTCGTGTGTGATGCTCAATGTTGCGTTAGGTTATGAAACTGCACATGTGGTATCAAAAAATTCAACATTTGTCCTGCAGTTTTACACAAAAAAGAAGACATACAAATCCAGCACACTGGCACTGATTTGTACCTAGCCACAGATTGTTGCCTAAGCTTATTTTTTGGATGTTTAAGATTTATTAATTGGCTAATATTCTATCGTTTTAATTCCGATGTTCCTGTTATTCTGACCAGGCTTATGACATCCAGCTTCGATATTACAAGGTGGGGCTTGTGATTTGAACGATGAATGATTAATTCATGTCAAGGCTGAATATCTTAACAGGTCTAGAAAAGGGCGAACAATGAAATAGTGTTGGTATAATACAAACCTGAAGACGGTAGTCAACATCTCAATCTGCCATTACTCCCTTGCCCAAACTGCACGCACTGTATTAAAGGCCCGAACGCGAGGGCCATGTGATGCCGATTTTTAGAGACCTTGAGGAAGTTTCAAAAGCGGGCGGAAACATCCTTTGAACACACGCAACGCTTAGTTAAAACACGTGCCATTTGATTCAGTTAAAAAATTTGATCATTTATCGTCATGTTAAGCCAAAAACATTCCAAACTGTAAACTTTTGGATAGGCTCAAGTCAGTGGTATTTGGATGCGGTTAGTGACACTGGACTACCTCACCGTTTGAAAAAAATTGATGGATACCAGGTAATGTCATTTAAGGTTTATCCCTGGATAAAGAGGATTACGTCGAAAGATAGATATGTGAAAAGTACGGGAGCGTATTGTGGATGAAAGTGCAAAACCCTTGAAGAATTAAGTTATCTTCTGGTGAACAATGCACGAGTCATTGGGAATGCCTGAACGAGCAATACCCAAATAACTAAAGATTTGTCTGTAAGTCTGTCAAAAACGTAGGAAAAGGAGGCGGGTCCGAACCTCCGTAGGTCTGCCGTAGATCTGCGGCTTTCGGAGCTTAAATAAAGGTTACATTCTTCTGGAACAAATTTCAGGTTTTAACATTGTCTGAAATGTCTTCAAGGTACGGGCTGAAATAAATAATTTATCGGCGATGAATCAAGAGGCATCTGTTTGATCGAAGCGATGAGAAAGTAAATCAAAGCATTTCACAGCCAGTCGTTTCTTGTTCTATGTTCAAGTTTATTCTAATGAAGCGCGGCATCTTTGCTCATGTTGCTGGCAGACGCGAGCGTGCTCGCTTTTTTTGCGCATGAACGTGTTACATGGCAAAACGCTTGTGACTTTATATTGCAGACCGACTCAGGATCTGCACCACCAATACATACATACACACACACACACACACACATATATATATATATATATATATATATATATATATATTAACTGCGCATATATATATATATATATATATATATAGTTTGTTGACAATTTAAATAATGTGCAGTTTTTAGTTTTTCGGAAAGGTGTTACGCCGAGATCTGTCTCACGTGTTTACGTTTCATGTTTTGATTGGCAATCAGTTTCCTGGATAAGAGTGTCTTGGATAGGAACATTATTTGTTTTAGTTTCTTCAATATCGCAGATTTCAACCTAACGAATGCACTCAGTAGGTTGGAGGTATTTGTCCTGGTACAAACACCGTTAATCAAGAAAGCGCATTCGTGAGCTACCTAGGAATGGGATACAAACAAGCCAGCACGCAAATATTCAGAAGTCTGGGTTTCATCTGTTGTACGCCTGTGTCCTCCCGCTTCGCTGGCTCACTCCCTCTGAACTAGTTAGAACATACAGACGTGAGAACTTTGTCAATGGTCCATTGCTGCAAAAGTGACGGTCTGCCGACTCGAATCAGCGAATCGCTTATAAATAATACACGTTAAGATCTTAATCATGTCTGTCACTAATGAGTTTTCATCTTCAGCCAATTGGTACCCGCCAGCTAAACATGAAGGTAAAAAATGGCATTACATTCACGGCGCAATGTAGAAAATTATCATATGCCCAGTTTTCAGTTGACTGTAGGCTGCTAGGGAGCTGCGTCAGGACTTTGATCGCGTGATAGGAAGGTCTTCGGAGGCCAACAAAATTCATAGATCGATGCATTTTTTGTTAATCTGTAGAAACATTGCGAATTTAAATTCAACCAAGGAATGAATTCCGGGCATTGCCCTAGTTAGCAATATTCTCGACCATGTAAGCGTAATCATAATTAATAAGAAACGTAAGGGAAGCTATATCTAAGGTAACTCTCAATCACGCAGGCAAACATACATTCAGAACATTGGTTTTCATCGATTGTTTGACTGCATTCGCTTGCAGCACTGGCTCGCTCCGTCTGAATAAACCGTTTTCCTTGCATAGGCTCTGGAGCAATAAAAATTGACCCTTTTTAACAAAACGAGTCGGACGTCTAGCATGACTTTGGCTAAGGCCGAATTTTGGGGGTGGAGGCCTGGTTTGAGTCATCCAGTTCCACTGCCCAGTTGATTTCCCATGTTTTCTGTTATTTTGACATTCAGCCTCGAAAAATGCCGCATCAAAGCAAAGTCAAAGGTGCATGGCATATGCAGGTTGGGGCTCAAAAACTGGCTTACACTGACTATCCAATTTTTCCACTGATATGAACAATAACAACAAAAAAGAAACAGAAACCATCGTACATGAGTGAAGGTGTGCTCAAAATTTCGTTGTGGGATATTCAGAGGTAGTTGCAGAAACCGCGGACAGCTGGGAGCCCGATCGCCTTACAGCCGTTATAACGTGGAACCATTAGAGAAAACAAGTGGCATGAATACAGAGGTGGGATTGCGCTGCATCAGAGGTGCTACGGTCTACAGGCAACAGCTTTTGAAGAAACTTTGAAGAAACTTTCTCAAGACATGGGCGAAGGTGCGGTAAAAATTGCTGTGGGCGAATCAAAGAACAAAGTTATGGAGAGGACAAAAGCTTATTTCGTGTTGTTTTCAGATTTGTATTTGATTCCACTTGGAGGGGATTGATTCTAAATACAACTCATGTCTGGCTGAATCGGTTCTGGTTTTGACTCAAAACCGGTTTTCCGAAACGGAATCGATTTTGGATCCGACTTAGAACGAAATGAGTCGATTCCGGAACTGCTATCACTGAAATCATATCTAAAAATATTATATGCTTAGAGACAAAATTCACTGCAAAAAGCAAATAACAGCCATTATTTCATGAAAGGTAAAATACCAGTTTAGATGTAAGTATCAGGATATTTTTGCAAAACAACATATCAGTTTTAAATGTACAAGGAAGTATCTGGTCGTGCGCTACTTTCACGCTGTCAGCAGTCAGTAGAAAGAAGACGAAAAAGTGAACACGTTATCACAGCGCATTACATGGGCTTTTATTACTCCTCGCCAGGTCGGCCTCCGGATCCACCTTCGCCGGGCCTGGTCGTTTCATAAGGACCTCCCTTCCGCCAAGATCACGAGAACTATAAGCCCGACGAAAAAGTAAAAACACCTTTGGAAAACCGTAAGTGAAACTAAAAGAAAACACGTAGATCTTTCCGAATGAGATCATCAATAATGTCACCAGAGGTAATCTTAGGTTAAGTTGCCCTACTGACATTTTTTTTGCAAAAAACTTTAAACAGTGCTTGTGCGTAGCTCTAGAGGGGTTAGCAGTAAAAAGAAGGTCTGATTTACCTTTGCGAATCCCAAAAAAGATGCCTGACGGCTGAAGCCAAATTTGACTATTTCAAACAAATCGTATTTTTTAATGTATTGTGTTTTTTTTAATGCATAAGCATGGCTGAAATACGCCGCAAATGTGGCAAGCATATGAAGTCTACAACTATCATGTTAAGGCCAGACAAGGTCAACCTGGGTCGTTTTTTTCAACTTCAATCCAATTCATCCCCATTCGCCAGGCATTTCTGGTGTCTGTGGCACTATCTGCCACGTTACGATTGAACGGGTGCATTACAGCATAAAATTCCATAACATTGTTTCATGCAATATCCCTTCTACATTGCCTGTGTCGTGCATGATACCCGTGCAACAAACCCGCGCCCCAAAACGTTTTGCATTTGAGTCACACGGATACTGGGCGGCGAGCACGGTCACTGTGCAAAAACCAAATATTCGGTGAGAGATTGTTTTCGCGACTTCAAGGAGGTTTTCATTTCGGGGACTAGAAATAAGGGGGCTGGGCCAATGCAAACTGCATACAAAGAAGGCATGGGTGAAGTTCTTCTGACGTGTGACCATGCAACGTGTATTCACATTCAAAACAAACGTCGTATTTCTAAAGGTCAAATCAGGTCAGCCTGGGTAAAATGTAACTAGGCTGCATTTGGCAAGAAAGTTCTTGTTATATACTTCCTATTCTTGTTATATACTTCCTTGTTATATACTTTCTTGTTATTTGCTTCCGAGGCACACATGATTAGCGATAACCATTCCAAGACTGTTAACTGATGTAATAAGTGATAACTGATGATTATATTTGATTACGTTTCTGGAAATTCGCTATAAAAAGTGACCTGACCGCAGGTCACAGGTCAAGGGGCGCAGTTACGAGTGCAAAGGACGTGAGAAACACCAGGACGTATATTTAAGTTTCAAGACAGCCCAACCAGACCCATAATCTCAAAAGAAAGCGTAGAAAGGTCGGAAGTTTAGCCGACTAAGGTCAGTCCTGGAAATTCCCCGAAAAATACGAAATAACAGCATTGTTTCATTTGCCATGTCCCATCAATATGACAAGTCTCATGTCAATTGATACATCTCACTAAACGTTAGGCAACCTAATTTTTCTGGAACACCTCTCCAACAAATCGAATGTTTTTGAAGAATTGCCCTCAAACTAGACTCTGTCACTTCGACCTAAACACTTCGCGTGCATGATAATGCGAACAAAATGAGTTCAAAGCCATTTGAAGCGCCTGGTCGCCAACCCAAAAGTGGGCTGTAACCAGAATGCTAAAGACATTCTGTTTATCGCATTAGAAACCCTTCAAGAGTTTTGCATGATCATCTCCACATCAAGCTAAAATTTCCATTTTCTTAACCTGCGTCACCTTTCAAAATATTAGATCATTTTTAGGGATTATGTTTTAGAGATTGGTCAGCGCAACTGGGATTCAACGTTTGCATCAATGGTGACCCTTACAGCAATAAATCACGTAAAAACATTCCAAATCATGCGGCCATCGTAAGATTTCGCAACATCTATAAAGTTCAGATAAAGGAGATTAAGAGTGATTTCATAAGTGCCATTTGTTAACCATCCAGACCAACAAAATCTAGTACAGCAATGTCAAATGTGAACAGAATGCCCCTAAAATACAGTTCCTATTGACCGCGTATTTAAAAGTTGTTCATCAGAATGCTCCATGTTTGAACCCCAATATAATGAGTAGGTGCTCAGAACTCTGACCTTGTACCACTGATATTGAACCAATTAAGTCATTGTTATGCCACTCGAGGTTGTAAAAGACCAAGATCCCCTTCTCGGCCAGGAGACTGGATCTTCATGGTGGCCTAATTTGCCAGGTGTTCACAGTGCTGATCGCATTGGCCACGCAGGGATTGGCGTGTATCAAATGAGGCCTGGGTATTTATTCGCAGCACGCACCAGCCACAGACTCGGGGTACGGTGACAGACGGGACTGGGAGGGGGTCTGAATCGCACCAGCCGCTGCCATGCTGAGCGCCGTCAATGGAAATCACATAATGATATCGTCGTCATGTAATGCAGCCAGGTCCGAGAGGATTGGAAATTCATTGCCGTGAAACTCTCGGCGCGCAACTGAATCACGGTGACTCGGTTTTATACGCTGTTACTCTGGCTACTTTGATGATCGATTCATAAATGACCCTCATTCGGATACGCCGGAAACATGTGCAACTAGGCATCGAAAGCGCTTACACGGACGCATTTGCAGCACACACGTGAAAATGAACGCAACAGGTTTTGGACCTGCTAACGCTGAGCCCTGTTATCATTGCGATGTAGATAACCACATGTTGTCACTAGTTGTCGTTTGTCAGAGAAATTACCCCAGAACGTTTAGGGTTTGCACAACATATATGTATGTCGCATTGTGGCAGCAGTACAAGGTGCATGTGGGGTATTTTTTCTATGCTTAGATGGGCTCTGAAATCATATGCAGATGGTGCATGCCGTCAAAGTGGTTTTAGTCCAAGTTTTTATTCTTTCTTAATACAGAAGAAACCAGAGTTTGAGCCTTTGCGCTCCCACCTTTTGAATTTTTATTTAGTTTCATGAAAACCGAAGACCACCTTGTGCATTGCCGTCAGTTTTAAGACTTTGTATATTAAGCACCACAAACAGCCATACTGAATGCCGTGAAAATTGTAAGGAAAAGGCTCATAACCAGGACAATGGTCGCACTGCGTCCTGCTCCATTATATACGTTATATTTTATCATTAACATTAACATATATAATGTTTTACCCATTATATATGTTATGTTTCACTTTGTCATGATCAAATGATGAGTGAGCCATGAAGCCCAAGGGCATCGTTACATAACTGTAACTATGATAATAGCTTTAGTTATAGCGTAAATTGCCACGAGGAAGCCTTCCGATTCATTACGTGACTTCAGATTCTTACAGACCAGAACGACAAACTTTTTCACGACGGATTAACAATGCAAATCCACGCTGGCGATCGCCATCCAATGAGACCTGACCGCAAGCAGACCTCTTCCGGCGCGGCGACCCGATGCCAGCTGGCTCTCCGTTCGCGCGCTTTCTGCATCATCACCGGCCCACCATTAGCTACACATGTCACCGGCGTCTGCAGCGCGCCGGAGAGGGGGCAACGACACAATGTCCCCCCCACGTGCCCCGCGGCGCCGCCCGCAAAAACGGTCCTGGTGCAGAGCGAGCAAAAAGCCCCCCGGCCGTCCATGGGAGCGTCCCAGTCGGCCCCAGTCATGCTTGTTTGTCGGTGCTGTGTTTACGTGCTGCCTGTGTTGGTGCGCTAAGATTCCTAATGACCCTGCGACCGGCGCTCTCAGGAGCAGCAAAGCCGTGTGAGGTTTGTGCCGCGCGTGTGCATACTGATGGCGCGAGCGCCCGGGAAATTGGGCATTTTTGCGGCGCGCCTTTGAAATTTCGGTTGCAACCCTCAAAGGATTTCGCCCGCAACTTGCACAAAGTTTCGCGGGTGAGAACGTTCGTGGCGTTTTTAGTGGCGCGCTTTGAAATCTTGGCTGCAACTGTGAACAGTTGATGGGAGCAACGCGGCCAAAGATTTTCCCGGGGAGGAGCACGCGCGTGGTTTTTGCATGGCCTTTGAAAATGATTCTGCAATAGGCAAAGAAGATTCTCGGCAATATGCAAAAAGATTTCGCGCGCTGAAAGGCACGAGTTTTTGCAGCGCATGCGGGACCAGCTTTGCTGCCGGAGGGTTCGAATTGCAGAGGGGCCTTGGGGCGGCGTTGCAGCCGAAGCAAGCAGGCGTGCAGGAGGCCGGGAGGGGAGAGGGCCGGGGAGGGGGATTTACGACCGACGCGAGGAGGGGGAGGGGTAGACTCTAGTGAGCTGTGATTGGTCGGCAGTATGGGCTCTGGCAGATTGGGCCGTAAAACTTTACGGACGCGAGTCGCGCAATGACGACTTGGGAAACAGGACGGGAACAATTTGCATAAGTTATCCAGCTGATCGTTGTGAGTCGTCACGCCTTTTTTCAATCCAGAAGCACAAATGCACATTCCCGGATACAACGACAAAATCCATGAATACAAAAGGACTCAACGTCGAGAAAAATGTCCATTGTTAGCACTCATTTCACGACAAATAATAATGCGGCTTATGAAAAGTAAATCGACTGGCTTACGACAAACAAAATATGCTTTAACAAAGGAAAAATAGTTTTTTCAGTAAAAAGAGGAAACCACGTCACTGAAATGAACAGGATAGGCGTTTGACGTTTTTGTAATTGTATGAATGGCTTTGGTTAGGTCTCATGATTACACCTTCATTGTTGATGTTTTTGTGAGATTTTAATTGAGGCCCTTGATGATATTGTATCATTTTACCAATGCAATCAAAGTTTCTTTAAAATTCGGTGCTCAGATGTACATTCGGCATATGATTTTGGTCCCGATTATCCAGTTTGAATACTTGACTCTCGACTTAAGACTTGTTGAAAAAAAATGTTGCCATGTCACCAATACATTCTTTTGCGCAATGAAGGTGACTCTTCCTGTGAATATAGTAACAAACTGGAGTGCGCCTACATTTTTTAATTAAGTAACTGCAAAACCAGTTTCAATCAATGCGTCTGAAAAACGGTCAATAAGAATACCATTAATCTCTTCAGTAAAAATGCTTACAGTTTTCAAAAAAATAATTGGACCTATAAACTTGTGTACCCACAACAGTGACTCGATTTGGGTTGAACATTACAAGCAGACTTTTTTCTTCAGTGTCGTCAGTAAAATTGCTAAAAAGAAAACATACAGCATTTCAGGCGACAAGTTCAAAAGATTACAAGAAAATCGTTTGTCTCCATTACCTTTTGGCGTCAAATCAACAACTTGGATGATAATCAGTAGCGCATCTTTCGGGCTATGTCTGTGTGCTGCTCATTTTGAGCGAAATCCTTGTCAATTAATCGTGAGTTGCGGTCGCTTGCAAGCATACTGCAACAAATCAGAACGTTCTGCTCTGTCCGACGCGCTGACGCAGGTCGTTCATTTCAGCGGCCGCAGAGCGGCCTCGTTCAATGGTTTTCAACGGCGGAATGAGCGGCCGGCCGCTCCCCCTCCGGCGCGTCGCTTCCGACGCCATCATCGACGTCCATTTTATCGTCGGAGCCCGCGACCCGGCCCGCCGCCGCCGGCGGCAATTTACGGAAGAACGCGCCAAAAATCCCGCGCCTTGCATACCAAATGCTATGTAAATATCGCGGTAATTCTGCCTCGCTACTGGGAGACTCTCTGAGGAGCTGGCGCCGCCGGCAGCCCCGTGCCCCTGCCCGTCTAAAGAGGCCGCCCTCGCCGGATAAAAGCCGGGATTTGAGAAAATGCAAACGGCACGAAGCGCGGTGCATTTACATACAAACGAATTTCAAAGTCCCATTTGAGAGCTTTGGAGGATTTCCGAGACGTGCCGAGAAAATGGAGAGGCTGTGGAGGGTCGCCGCCAGTCTGGGCGCTGTCAGGTGGGGAGACGAGGAATCCAAGAAAACCATATGGCGTTTCCGCAAACCTTGTCCCGTGTCGTACCCGTTGATTTTAGAATGGCGACGTACCGATTGTTGCTTAGGTACAAAGGGAAAATGCACGAGCATTGCTTTTCCTAGGCATGATTGAAAAAGTGGGACTTTGTCAAAGTTCGATAAATGTTAGTGGGACGGAAGGAAAATACCTCCGTGATTCACGGCATACGCCGTCTGTGGGCCTTCTTTGAATTAGTTTATGGCCCAAAATAACACCTTACGTTCTTGAATTACGGACCTTCCATGAGCCAAAAACTAAAAAAAAAAAACCAAAACCAAAAACAAAAACGGATTCCAATGACCTTACACTAGGAAAAAGTTTTGGAAGAGTGAGGTGGGGCTCAAATGCCAACTGGAAGGCACCTGCACCGTCAGCATTCCGATTATTTACAATGGGACCTACGGGCCCAGGGGTGCTGACCTGAAAAAGCTTAGTCATAATCCAGTGTGTCCCTTGACCACTTTCAAAACATTCCGCACTGGGGACAAAGATATTTAATTTATTCGTCTTATTTAGTGTTTCATGTTAACCTTCATTTTGTCCCAACGGTAATGCATACCAGTAATGTAGATGATATTACAAACAATGGTTCATGCCATGTAATTTTTGCCACACATTTCGTAAATGGTGAATGCTGTTGAAAGCGATTGCTGTTCCACTTGGCGTTTCCTTTTAAAACAGTACTTTTTTAGGCGGTTTTAAAAAAAACTCTAACAGGCGTTATGAAATTTGAAAATACACCCTGGAACAGAAACCGGAATACAACGTACGGATTTATGGAAGAAATCAGTTTCTTTGATTTGTTTACGACATAATCCTGCTGAGCGCCTGGAAAAGATACATCATGCTCGATTTTATATCTCTGAACACCCAACAATGCGCATTTTTGGAACCAATGAAAGGCTTTAAGGAATGCTGTCCATGTCCGCTTGAACATTAAACTACAGTTTCATCTGTGCGGAATTCTGCAACTTTAATTTTCTTCCCCAGCCATCCCATTCTTCGCATTGTTTACCGCCTTTAGTACGTCTGCCAACGGTGCCACGGCGTCATTTTGTGGCGAGCGTGGCCGCCAAAATATTCTGTCGTTTTTAGACTTCCGGAGACGGCAGCAGAGTCACTATGGTGCGGAAAAGCCTTCAGGAATTCTGCGAGGGGAGGGTCCTGGAAATACGAAGCCCCGGGGAAAACAAGGCTAACGAGACGAGCAGCAGCCAGAAAGATCCAGAGAAGTGCGTAATTCTCCTAGTTTTAAATTGGTTAATGCATTCCTTGATTAAAGTTCGTCGAGGGAAGTTCTGCGGGGGAAGCTTGGCGGCGCCAGAAATCAATAGCCGCCATTCTTTGAGCCAGAGGAGCCCTGCGTGCAAGTCTGAATGCCTGGGGACGTTAAATTTCATGCTGCGCGAAGTTTGTTTTGTTCTACGCCTTGGTTACTTTCTGACTCGAAGGAAAACAAACCTGAATGCGAGTATCTGACCTCTTTGTGCCTCGAGTAGCAAACAAATCGGATGGAATCAGCGACTTTGCAATTTGCATTCCAGTACTTTGATATAATTTCACTACAAAGTGCCAGTGTAATTACGACCAAAGTTTATTATTTTTCCTAGATGGGCCTATTGGTGCAACATGCCTACTCATCCCTGTAACTATATGCTGCGAAATGTAACTCTGAGACTTTAACTTTAACGTCATTAAAAGATGTACGAGTATATCCACTAGGGCAAAAATTGGAAGATCTTAAGAAGAGAATCAGAAATAGAGGATATTATTGATACTTCCTAAAATCTGGTATAGCTTCTGCTCACTTTGCTTCTACGTCTAACAACTGTAACTGCATGCAGGCAGGAGCTTAAGTGGGTTGTAGCGTTTCGATCGGGTGTAATGTTGTCGTTTTTGCTTTAAGTCCATTACCTTTCACATTGCTTGGATCCAAATGGTAACCGTTAAAACTCACAATGGGATCAATAGCTTTGTTTGATAGTTATACTGAACCATTTTTAATGGTTCTGCTTATTTGGCTAAATAGATTTGCTTTCTGGATCTCGGTGAGTACTGCCGAAACTACTTTGAATCCATTACGTACGGTACAGTTCAATCTATTGAAAGAATTTGATGTGAACTCTCCTGTAATTTGACAACAACGTGCATTATTTGATGACCTGATTTCCGAGGTGAAGCGGAATGATAGCCTTTCATTGTACCACAAAGGTGCTTTTTATATCAAATGTGTTACAAATGCTGAAATCATACATGATGCTTGTTCTACTAAGAGATAGTCTGTACTAATATGCTTGGCATGCAAAAGGCAACAAAAAACTATGGCCGACATTTCGGCATAAAGTTGTTCAATGCATTCGGCTCTGTCACTTGAGAGTTGTTTTTCTTGTTATGAGCGACGCCAAAGACTGAATGGAACTCACTTCAACAAACAGAAAAAGGTTCCGAGTGGCCCAACTGTGAAATGTTTCGCAGACTGATAACCTCACAAACAAATGGTAATGAATCATGCAGTTTCCATACAATGAAGTGTCAGTAGGGTTGTAAGTTTCTGTCCTCAGTAAGGTAGCCTGTACTTTTTTCCTTAGAATTTTGTGGCTGATGTTTTTGCGCTTTGAATTTAATGCCTTTTTAGGCATTTGAACAGCACAGAAATGGCGTTTTCATGCACGTGAACAATCTCCAGTGCGCCGCTCTCCCGATGGGACGCGGCACCGGAGCTTCCCGTCTCACTGACCGTGGCTTCCTTCTCCAGCTGTGTGCTGTGCCTGTGTGCGTGCCGAGCGTCCGGTACCCGCAGTGCCCAGTGCCACCGGGGCACAGTGACTAAGTCTCGGCCCACCCTGACTTGAATCAAGACTCGTGGTTGAGCGCAGTCGGGTTCAACCCGCTTGTAGCCGTGCCGCAGCTTGGCTGGCGACGCGTGACCTGTCGCCAGTCGCGGCCGTGAGACGCCAGCACTCATGCCACTCCTGCGACCTCCTACCACCCACCGAGACCTGGTGCGTCTCCTAATGCTGCTGTTCGTGGAGCAGGCCGTGGTGCAGGTCTCCAGGCCGGCTGTTCGGCTACCGCAACGCAGCGGCCGTGGCCACGGGGCCTCGCGTGACCTTGACCGAGGCCAGCCGCCGCCGCCGGACCCATGCTGCCCACCCCAAGGTCAGCTGACCCACGTGGTCACCCCTCCCCACTGGACTTGGCGCGGTAGGCGCGCGCCAGGAGCTCGCCGCCGGGGACAGCAGAGGACCGCGCTGGACCGGCGACCAGCGGTCAGGATCGACTTCAGGCCCCCTCATCGGCCATTCTGAACATTTCCGAGCTTCAAGCCGAAGATCACTGGGGCTCACTCACGAACTGGAAAAGCTCAAGTATGACTTGTTTACGCTCAACAAAACCTGGCTCAAACCAGCTACCCCGACCCGGTTCCTGGTCGCGCCCGGCTACCAGCTGCTGGGCGCTGATCCGACCGGGCGGCCGCGTCTTTGGTGGCGTCGCAGTGTTTGACCGGGATGGACTCAACGTAGCGTGAATCAATGCTGCTGCCACGCCTCATCCCGGATAACAAGATGGAGTGTCTCTGGACGCCAAGTGAAGCCCGACGGTAAGAGTCAGATCATCATTGGCTCTTTATATCGGCCTCCGAGACGTTCAGTGGCGGATTTAACGGTGGACTTTGGCAATCTCGAAGCTCAATTACAGCGTCTAGTGATTGGCTTTCCACCGTCCAATATCGTGTTCTGTGACGATTTAAATTGTGATTACCTCAAACCCCACAGCGACTTACGCAAGGCTCGCCTGACTGAGTTTTTGTTCTGATTTTTCACTGCTTCAGTACGTCAGTTCTAGTACTTCTATTTCTGGTTTCGTTGTTGGGTGTTCTAGCTGCAAACGATCGTGATGTATGTTTGCGTTTTTATCTCTGTACCCAGAACCCGCCCGCCACCCATCACCGCTTGTGCTCGTCCATAGCGCTGCATTGACCTGCCGTCTTTCCACTACGATTCACTGAGAGCTGACTGGAACCTGGTGTTTTTATCTCGCACTGTGACTGACAGGTGACAGCGTCTAAGATTTCATCGAAGTGTTTATTCCAACTGTGGATGCGCACGCCCCGTTCCGCTTGATGCACCTGTGCATCTATGCATCTGTGCAACCCCAGCGTCCCTGTGGTGGCCAGCAGCACCCGAGACCTGATGCCGTGTCGCCGGCAGGCTCTAGCGCAGCACGGACATGGTTCCGACTCCTACAGGGAACTAAACCGCGCTGTGCGGTCGGCGCTGCGGCGCGACACGCGTGCTGACATCCAGAGGCGGATGAAGGACGGGGATGTCGGTCCATGTGGCGGTGCATTCGGGCTGTTGTGAGTGGCAGTAGGCCCGTGCGTTGGCAGCGGACGTTACACCTGACCAGTTGAACACCTTTTTTGTTGGTGTAGGCCCATGTGTGGCCGGGAATGTGAAGCCAATCAGGGAGTGCTTCCTCACACTGCATTCCGCTTGCCACGTGTTGGCGCCTGCGTCATGTCGCTGTCGCCCCTCACCCTGACCGAGTTGCATTCCACTGTGTTCACAATGAACAGCCCCTCGGCTTGCGGTTAGGATGGTAAATGCGTGCGCCTTTTCCGCCTCAGTTCTGAGGTTATCGGCCCGATATTTTTTCATCTGGTCAACTCCAGCCTATACCTGTCTGTCTACAAACATTTCCTACTTTTTCTCATCATTAAATCCGGTGATCACACCCAGTCCTGCAGCTACCGACCCCTTTCCATTGTTCCAGTGATCGCCAAAATCGGAGAATCGAACTGTTCACCAGTAGCTCTACGGTTACCTATCCTACAACCACCTCCTTTTCCCCACACAGCACGGTTTCCGTCCTCATCACTCGACGGGAACTGCGCTGATCTCCATGTCCGACCACACCATACCCGCCAAGGACAGTGGAGAAACATCGCCACTCTGCCTCCTCGACCTCAGCAAGGCTTTCGATGTGATGGACCACTCCAGACTCCTTTCTTAGCTCCAAACCCACGGAATTAACTTTTCCTGGTTTTCGGCCTATCTTTAAAATCATACCCAGAGTGTCAGCATCACTGACAGTCTGGGTTTCACCAAATTCCCTTCCAAACTTCCCAACAACATCGGCGTCTTTCAGGGATCCGCGCTGCGTCCCCTGCTCTCCTGCGTGTTCGCGAACGACCTCAGTTTGTCCGCGGAGGACGCAGTGGTGGTCTAGTGGGCGGATGATACCTGGCTTTTGGTCAGTGGCCCTAAATTCCAATTAAAAAACATCATCGTTCGATTGGAGCGCATCCTGGCCTTACTTAACATTTGTTCAGATCCAACGGCCTAAAGGTCAATGCCGACAAAACCCAACTGACGTTGATCGGAAGTGCCCAAAATGTCCGTAGCATCCCTAGCTTCACCGTGAAATTTCGCGATCACCATCTCATCCCCTGTTTGGAAACCAAAAAGCTCGGATTGCTCTTTGATCGCACTCTCAGCCGGAATTCTTCACGTGTCTCTTGTTACCAAACGATGTTCCGGAATCTTGGCCGGTCTGACACATCTAAAACACTGCCTGCCCACCGGCGTCATCATGACCCTGGTGAACGCCTCGGTTCTGTCGCAGGTCCGATATTGGATCTCTGTCTACGGCAATGGTACCAAAAGTAGCATGTCCCGGCCTCAAAACAAATATCAAATTACACAGTTAAAGTTATTTTCGGCCGCAAAAAATCCGATCATGTGTAGGGCCTGCTTCAGAAGCTCGGCTGGCTCTCCGCTGAAGGTCTCGTTAGGCTGCATAGCCTCGTGCTGTTGCACAAGGTCCACCTGCAGTGCAAACCCAGGAGCCTTGCCGGTCGGTTCCGTACAGCATCTAAGTCGCATCAGAACACCAGGCAAGACGGTGATCTACATGTCCCACAGTCCCGCACCGAGATGGGAAAGCGCCGTTACGCCAGCTGCCGTTTTGTACAACGCCTTGGCACGTGGCTTCCACGGACTGCCTTTGCCGCCTTACAGGTGCGCACAGAAGTGTCATTTAGTGACATCAACCGCCATCCTCTAAAAGGACCTGGTAGTGTCATCTAATCACATACCGTTTTATGCGTAACTTTTACTTGACATTGCCGTTCTCTAACCCCCGCGCTGTTTTATCATCTCCACGATGGGCTGTAATAGCCACAGATGCTTTGTGGATTGCCCAAATATATCTGTGTTTACGTCTGATGACGGCGAGTAATGCCATTGTCACTCATGAAGCTCCTCCCGATAATTCTTTAGATGCAGAAGACTGAAGAAGATGGAAGAATATCCGTTAGTGTTAAAAAGCACGTTATGCAGTGACACGACTGTGGACAAGAAAAAGTGTTTCAAATTTCAAGAAAAGGGAAGATATCATTAGTCAAATTCCTAACAAACAGTGATGTCGGATATACATTCTTTTGAGAGGGCCCTAACCCAACCAATATTGATTTGGGCCCATCCAACGTTGGTTTTGACCTACCAAATATTTTCTACTGGTTTTAAAGGTAAATGAGTAATAATAACGAAAAGAACGCCCGCCTTTTTTAAAATGTAGCCATGTTCCACTCGTACCATGTTTGGTTGTCCTTTCTCCATGAGCGTCAGCAACAAAGTGGGCTTTATGGCCGTGGATAGTGATACTTAACTAGTCTGCAGTCACCACTTTGTTGTTGCGTTCTTGTTCGTGGCGCCGTGCATGCTTACAATAGCCACTTAGAACTGATGTAACCATTAATACACATTAAAATCAGACGAAATGCAGCCAGGTATGATCCTGCATAAATCTGAGACAGGTCAACGTCATTATTTGGCAAACTAAACATGCCTTCTCATCAAACCGTAAAATCTGCAACTGATCAACCGTCAACTGATTTCACGATCAAAATGCGTCCCCCTTTCACCCCATTTCAAGTACTCCACCCAGCACACTGTGTGGTAGTCGAAACCATCGCCACATCCCTATTCCTACTGCTTGGTTTGAAAGTCGTCAGTTTCGTGAAAAGCCGGTGACAAAGACACTCAACAGCCGCCATCAGATACAAGACACGGTATCTTCTCATACGATCGTCGTTCAACTGTTCGCGGCCAGCGAACGCCTCGCCCCTCCGCCGACCGTCGGCAGTGCCGCACGCAGGCGTTGCAGGGTTTGCAGCTCCCGTCGCTCCGCACCGGCGTATTGACGTTTCCGCTGCAGCCTCATTTTTGCCGGCCGCCGCGCCGTTTTTACTGGGGCCGGCGCGCCGCGGGCCGGCGCGGCCGCTGATTGGCCCAGCGGCGCACCAGCCGGCCCGACCAGAAAGCGCGCCGGCGGGAAAAATGGAGCTGCCTGAGGGAGGTCTTCGTTAGTATGCAGGGGGCGTAGCCAGGGGACGCGGCCGGGGGAGCGCTTTATGAGGCCTGCGGAATTTCCGGCGCGATGAGTCCGGAGTTTTGCGACCCCGCACGGGCGGACACTGATCGATTGCCGTGTTTTTCGGGACGGATATTGCCCGCCGGAGGAAGACGCACACCAGCCGACGGCACGCCTTCCGAGATTCGTCGGCCGAACGGAAAACTCGCCTCCGTCTTTCGCCTGTTAAGGTAGCCGCCAAGGCGATACGGCCGTTATTTCTGACTTTGCTCATTAGGGAAAATTTGAGCCCGCTCGAAGTGGTCGACCTTTGAGGCCGCGGACTCACTGAAGCACGCTTCTCGGAATCACTGTGATGAGAGAATTTAATTAGATCTCATTTCGTACAGAGCCGCCGCGGTGCTCCAGTCGGCAACAGTAAGGAATTACGCAGCTCAGTCGGCTCACGTGGCCGACGGCCTCCGCCCCAGAGAATTCCGGAAAGCGAGTATGCTTCAGCGGTTGATATCCGTAAAGTTCTGAGACCTGGCGGCAACACTATCGACAGCCATGACGATCTGGAGGAGGGGCAACAATTACCTTGAGGAGATTATTGCATAAGGCATAACTGCAGCGAGGTGGTTAGCAGTTCATTTGAACATGGTTGCGGGACAGGGGAAATAAAGGTTTGTTGAGTTGGGGACAACACATAAGCAGACGATGCAAACCGCAACAAAAGACAGTAACAAAAAGGAACAGACCTGCAGAACATGACTGACGGCAAAACAGGATGCGGCGATACGAAAGAAAGGAGATGCGTAATTCGTGCCATTGGTAATTGCTGTTATGTCTTCTTAGGTTCACCTGCAATGGTCAGCAGTTCGACTCAGCTACGTTTCGCGGAAAGGGTCGCGATTTCTCAGAACAACATGCCACTCCATGGCCGGGGCATTTGTTCAGTGTTGACCCATCCAATAGCCACAGGAATACCGAATCGCCACAATGTTATCTGTTGTCTTCGACTGTGAGGCAACAATGAAATCTAATGCCATGACAGTTCAAACATCGATCGTTCCTAGGATTCTCCCTGGATGACGCAAATCTGCTCAACAGAAATCTCGCGGCGTAGAGTCCAATCAGGAACACTCCGTTTGTGCAAAACATGTTTGTCAGCACTGATTATGGCCCTTCGTCAAATGCTGAAGTACGCCGCAACCGGAGGGAATTCAAACGTTCTTTGCAGTTTTTTAAAGGTCTTGATCTGCTTGCACTGTCACTGGTCGCAGCTTAGTTGCGGGTGCGCTGGTCTTTCCGTCCTGGCGAGGATGGCTTCAGTCGCGTCTATGTCCGCGCGTCAGCTGGCAACTGACCGGGTAGACAAATCACGCTAGTGAGGTCACGTTTGATCTTCGACAGCACGTTGAACTCACCGCCCAAATTCAGCCGTTTTGCAATTGACGGTGGAACTCAGATGCCATGCGACAACCTCTGCCTAGTCCGAACTCTGAACATGAAACTCATGCTAACGAATCATTGGGGCCAAATTTACGAAATATGTGATGAAGATGCATCACATCCACGAAAACAAAACTGTTTCGAAAGATAACTTTGCTTGTCGGAAGTTTTGAGTAAGACCATTAGCCTCGTAAAAACTTCCATTGACATACTCTGCACGGAAACACCACAAAAATGACTGCTAATGGTTGCCTTAAATGTCCCCAGATGTGGCACAATTTTTTTAAGGCCAGTCCGATAAGGATAATGAAAAGGAAGCCAGGAGCATTTGGGGCAGCATTCATACAGTTATGATTGCGATGAGGATTCTGACAAGGAATGCAAGAACATTTAGGACAGCATTCAGACAACGAGAAATGTGAATGTTCTTTTCACTGATGGAGCGGTAGGAATATTACGGATTTGTTCTGAGCTTTCGTAGAACCATTTGGTTATTAACTGTTTCTGTGTCCATATAAAACCGTCATTTTCATCACACATGAGAGTAATCGAACCCACCCATCTTCATCTAAGTCCATAAAGGCGAGAAAAGCTCCTTAAACGACAATTCCACCTTTTCCATGCAAGGTGGTTAAGCCTGCTGCGTGGCGCAGGGACATGATGACAGCGATATAATAGGCTGGCGCCCATAATTTTGCAGTGGCGGGCTTGCTCCAAAAAATGTCAGTAGTTGTCGTTTATTGAATCTGAAACTGTTATGTTTTGTTCTTTCACAAAATCGCGTGCTTTTAGGAAAAGTATTTGATATTGCGTTATTCTATGCCACATATTATAATAATAATGCAACGTAATATCCTTCTCACCACGCAAATCCCCAATCATAGCCAAATATGCGCTGTGCGAAACCGCCCTTGAGCGTCGCACCGAGACCCGGGACCTGGGTGTCCTACTTGACACAAAGCTAACTTTTACTCACCACATCGACTCAACCATAGCCAAGGCGAATCGCATGCTTGGCCTTGTCATCCGCAGTACGCAGTTATCCAGATGTCACATCAGAGCCCGTCTTGATCATAAGGCTTTGCTATGTGCTTTTTATGCCCATGTTCGTTCCACGCTCGATTACCGCTGTGTTGTATGGGGTGGGACCGCTGTCACCCTCCTGAAACGACTGGGGCGTATACGGCACAAGTTCCTCATATGGCTGGTTTTTAATTCGGACAAACCTCTCGACAGCATGGACGTCACTCTTCTGGTCCACTTTAACGTGCGCATTATGAAGTTTCGATTTGTGCAATATGCCTCATGTTTCTGCACAATGTCCACCGTTCGAGCCTCGACAGCCCTGAACTGCTGCAAGCATTCAACTTGGCTGTGCCGCGGCGTCCATCGCGTACCCTCGCGCTGTGGAGCATTCCTTTTGTTCGAGTGAATACCGTCCAGCGTCGCCTGTTCATTCGTATACCAACTCTGGGTAATACCTTCTCGAACTGTTTCAGGAATGTCGACTTTTTTTACGTCCACAACGCGCTTTTACAAATCAAACGTGTACAGCTTCTCGAACTCGTTAGGGTCATATCTGTAATCTTAACCCTGCGCCATGTCTTAATGTTTATTTAATGTTCCTGTGACTGAATCGTATTTTGACTTCTGCTTTGAATATTTGACTGCATCGGTAACTGGGCGACTGTGCCTGTTGGTGTTCATAATGATAATACAATAACTCAATAATACAAAATACCCCTTGGATTACTCTTGCGCCGTCTCTAGCTTTTACTTCCACTAAAAATGTATGACACCTGACTGTAACATATGTGGAGCTCGCAAAACCAAGCACACAGATCCAAATGTCTGTAAGATCCACTGAACATGTTATTGGACAAAATACGCACCCTAAAACCGATGTCTTGAGACTTCCCTGACAGTATGTATAGGTGAATTATATGCATAAATTAGGATCAAGATTTCTATGTCGTACGTTAGCTTTTTTATTCATAGAATGAATTATAAACTCTTTGGAATAAGGTGATATAAATATCCCTTTTACATTCCCCTGGATCCTCTCTGACCAAAATTTTATTGCAAATGCTTGAAACTGTGCAGGTTTTAGATATTTCGGTTAGTTCAATTGTACGGAACATTCTAAAGGGCACCAAAACAAAACATGACCACGTCGAAGTGCGTGATCTCCAGAAAACTCGATATTCCTCATTAATGTCTAGCAAAAAGGTGTCCTGGAAACACCTTTACAGGAAGTAGATTTCTGAAATTTTGTCACGATATGTGCAAAACACAGGTGAGGAAAAACTGGAGGAGGCAGAATTTACCCTCCTCCAAACACGGAGTAGGATTAAGGAACATTTTGTGATGCCACAGAGGAATTCTCATCTCTCATTTCATCGTCTCATCTTATTTTAAGTAAAAAAATGTGTTTCTCTTAAATTACGATACACCACCGGGTGTGTGGTAGGTACCGTCGACCATTTTGGAAACAACATAAAGACCTGCCATCCATCTGAATCCTGCCTCACCTTCTCTCACACCACATGCCCACTTCTCACGCTCGAGCCGGAGCGTAGCCTAAGGCGATGCGCGCCTGAGCATCTTCTAACAAACGCCGCAGCGCCAGCGTTTGAGCCAAACAAAAGGGCCCGGGGCGGCGCGCCATCTGCGGCAGACGGTTTTCCGTCCGTAATTAATCCGCGGCCGGGTGGCATTGTTGGTCGACGCCTCACGTGACCTACCTCTGGGACCTACCTCCGGCTCCGCGCCGTGTCGGCGAATACGGCCCACTACTTCTGCCCGCAGCCGCATCAAAGTCGACGGTCCAGCGGGCTCGCGCTTCGCACCTTTGACGCGGCGACGTGTCTTTGGTCCTCTGTTGAATACGCCGTTGCTTGCGGGGAGTCTTTGATCAGTTCCTAGCTGGGCGGTGGGCAAAACCGTCAGAGCAAGGATGCTTGAAGAAGAGTTGCGGACGACTGTTTTATCTTGTGCTCATTGTTTGTTAGGAAACATGGTATCTGAATTCTCTGGATTTGTATAATGCCCTCTAAGGTTGAAATAAAACTCCGAGATCTGTGATAAACAATGGTGAAATTGTTGTAAAGAGCTCCCGTGTGACTAGATACCCTACAGAACTCATAACTAGCAATAACCCCTGGCCGCTTTCATATGCAATCCATCTTCATAATTATCAGTTTACCATGCAGTTTTATAATGAAGGGATATAGCTGCCAAGGGTTAAACAGCACATTCTGCTGCGTCACAACGTCACCTGAAAAATCCACACAAAACAACTCTCTTTTTACCATGGATGAATCAAAAGCAGCATGTGGGTTCACTTCCGAACGGGTTGGGTGATGTACTCACTACTATAGATAACACATCTGAAAAGTCATCCCTGACTAATATTGCCTTCAAAAAACTGGAGTGAAATTCTGATTCAAAGCTCGTTGTAATATGCTGCTATTGGTATTTCATGAAATGTCTACATTGCTGGTATGCCTACGAGGATATACACATTAACAGTGTAATAGTGAGGTCAAAAACGAGTTCACCAAGAGGAAGTCTTCGCCGTTCTATGCACGTTACCAGTGTCGGCTCAAACCATAACTGACGTGCATTTCAATCACATATTTTGCACAGGTTCTCCAGGTCAGATTAGCACAGGCCACATCTGATAAATAAAAGACGTAAAATATCTCCATTTCTGCGGTTTCCGAGATTTATAGCCTCAGTTTATAAACAAAACGCTAACTGTGAAAACGTCCAAGGAAACTATTTTACAGGCATTTTTGAAGCCGAAATCGTTGAAACATTTAAACAAAGCACATTCCGTAATACAATGCCTCGCTATGAAACTTCACACGTCACTTTAGTGGAAATTCTATTCCACACACGTAAGATAAATAAACAACGACTCGAAAAACTATTCTACGCATGTTGATTGACTCGCACAGTTGTACGCACAAATCTGCTTCGTTCTTTTCCTTCTTGCCTCAGTACTCCGATACACTGCGGAGCCTGATGGACTTTCAAAGTTCCGATGCCCGTGTCTCGATCCCTACAGCCGCCTCTTCAGTCAGTCCGTCGGCGGTCGCGCTCTTCTCGCTGCTCACGTGGCGGCGCACGTGGCGTCCGGCGCGGCGCACGTGCCCCTCAGGCCGTCCACCAGACTCCAGCAGTAGCTGGAGTAGCGTTCGTCTCGGAGTCTGGCCGCGTACCAGGCGACCGCCACGCTGCGGACACAGGGAACGTGTCAGCCGGGGACGAAGTGCTGGCACGGTGCTGAAGGCGAACGACCTGTGGTGCCACGTCAGAATCACAGACTGCTCGACCCCCGGAACAGCATGCAGGATCTCAGTCAGTGACCGGGCTCTGACAACGTTGAACTTGTTCTACCTTGCGAACCAGAAGTTAATCAAAACAGAACCAGCCACTCTGTAGCACATTTTTATAGACATTAGCTGGCAAAGTTCACAAATGCGTGCGTGCAATCGACATATCATACAACAGCATGCATCAGCACGCTTTCATATACCATTCATACACATTAGGTAAGCCATAGGTATGCACAAGAGAAGCGTTGGTGAACCGAGCTATAAGTTTCATTACAAAAAAAGGAAAAAATGCAAAAAACAAGCACGTACACGAGAACAGATCCAACAGCGATAACTTATGCCAGTGTAGTTAGACATCTTGAGCAGGTATTTTGCTAAATCCTGTTACTCGTATGTACTACATTTTCGTTCTTCATAAGCCAATCTAGCAACTAGACGCAAAACGGTCTTTTAAGATTCTTTTGCTTAAAAATGCAACGGCTCGTGCCGTTGAAAGTCGAGCGGTTTGGATTCATAACGGCTCACTCTAAAAGTGCACACTGCTTCGGAAAGAAGCCTTCTTTTCTTACCTCGCTAGCTTGATGGGTGTTTGTACGTGTTTGGGTGCCGATCTCGCCGACATTGTGACCCGGCACAGGTCCCACGCCACGCACTCGTCGCTGCCGTCCAAGGCGACGAGCATCTTCCGAGCAGACGCGTTCAGAGCTGCCGAGTCGGCTGACAACGAGAACGCATGATAGCAGTTTTTTTATATTGCCAGAACAAAATAGGGTTGGGGTTATCGATAAGTTTTATCGATAATTGTTTTAATTTTCTTTATCGTTTATCAATAAAGAATCACACCGATTATCGATAAAAATCGTGCTTTTTACCAGAAGCACCGTTTATGAAGTCACCAACTGACCTTAATTTTGGGGAAAATTGCACTTCAACTATAAATATAAGACCCTTTTCACTACCCAGATGCGCATCCAAGGCACGCCCCCTGGCCCCCCTTTAAAGATAGACAGTACGGCACAAGAACTGCAGACGAATGTTGTTTTTATTTTACAGAAAATATAAACCAGTTTTACATCAAAACGTTATTTGAAATCACTCCGCATCGTAAAACGAGCTTAAATCGGAAGTTTGAATAAAACTGGTCGGATCCGGGCCCCATACAAAACCCTGGGAACGCTCCGGTTACTACCCCACCTCGCCACCAGGCCGACACAAGTTTTCGCTGCCTGTCCACCGACGGATAGACATTTTCATGACAATTCTATTGCGATATGGAGGCAATTTCTAAGGAAACGTGCCGTTGGGCTGCGCAGAATACCTCGTTACTGAGGTAATCAGGGGTAAAACCATGGCCTCTGCTAGCAAGAAAGAGGTAGACGCCCGAAAAGTGTGGGATTATTTTGTGCGTGGATACGACGAGGCTACTTGCAGAACGTACAAGATAATTATAAAGTACAAAAACACTACTACGGGACTCCGTTATGGTGAGCAAGACACAGACAAGCCACCTCCCAGCAAAGCGAAGATAAGAAGCAGTCAACCTAAGACAAAATGTTCTTAAGGAAAGAAACGTTGAAAGGAGACATCAGGATCAGCGAAGGATCAGAAAAAATATTGTCTTAAAAGCTCACTTCTTTTAAACGAAGGAACTTTGGCTTTTCTGAATACGGCTGACTGAAACGATGCAATCATACTTAAACTATACATATAAGAATCTTGTTACTACCCAGACGTCTACCAAAGAGTAGGCCCCCACACACACGCTTAAGGACGGAAATACGGCACAAAAATCGGGCACGTGTGTCTTTTTTATCTTACATCAAATATAAGCAGCTGATACGCTAAAAATTTATTTTTGAACACACTGTAGGAAGTTTAAATAAAATTGGTCAGATCCAGACCCCCACACGAAAATCCTGGGAACGCCCCTGTTACTAATTCACCTGGCCACCAGACCAGCTCAACTTAAACATCTTTAAGTACCCCGATTTATCGATAAATCTATCGATAGTCAATAAATAGAGCTACATTTTATCGTCTATCGATAAGCACCAAAACTTCATCGATTCCCAACCCTAGGATAGAAGAGAGGAATATAGCGAGAGTGAGACAGACACATCGACAGAGAGATCGCCTTCACATTTTAGTTCGCCTCTGGCGTACCGAAGTGTAGTCATCCAACGTGCCTCAGGCTTACGGTGCAATGAAAGGTAACGATGTACTTGACTGCAGGTTTGCATTTTCCAGACCCGGTTGTGACTCATGGAGTTGAAGGACTTCACCACTGTGATATTGCACAACTAAAGTGCCTAATCGTGAGAACGTCTGCTTCCCAGCCAAACAGCTGTTCACACGAAGCAATGCATTTTGACGCCTTTCCTCACAAAAAACTTTAGCGGCATAGGCATCCGTAATACATCTACAGCTGAAGACGAATGCAGCGTCGGCCTGGCCGTTATGAAACAGCCCCTGATCAGAATATGCCAGGCTGTACCGGCACACTTCTATGCCCTCCGGCACAGTCTACCGCTCATTGAGACGTCTGTGCACTCATGCGTTGCAGTCTCCCGCGCTTCCTGCGCCCAGACCGCTGAGAGTGCTAATTTGCCGAATGATGGAGGGTGGCCGCCAGCAGACGTGCAAGTTTGCGAGTCGGACCATCGTTCCGGTTCACTGAGCGGGATGGCATGCACTGGGCTTCTCTATGTGCCGATGGAAGACCTGATGGCCTGCAATGAATACGGCTACCACTGTGCTACATATTGGTCATGCTTCAGTGACTCTGCACAATACATGAGATTCCGTGCGCAGTAGTGGGAGGTACCGCACCTTAATATTATCATTCTGGATGCCGTCTCTGTTAGTTGGTGAGGGAGTGCGTACGTACAAGATCATGGAAACAACTGCTGTTTTCACGACGATCATTCGTTTTGGTGAAAGAATCAAAGCATCGGTGCGAATCGACACCAAGTCAAAATAGCAAAACTTCAAAACAAGAGTGAAATCAAAAAGGGCAATGCGAGGAATAAACATGCTAATCAGAGTCCAAAACATTAAAGCAAGCTGCTTCTCCTGTCGCAGGTCAATGTGCATTCCCAAGGCAATGCGTGTTCCAGTGCTCATCGCTTTGGACGCCGGGTACGATGCCCCCGTTTCGAATCCAGCTAAAAGGTAGATTTCGCCTCCCATCCCACAGCACTTGTAGCTGCAATGCGTGAGAACCGCAACCGTCACAAACGCCGACAGACGGCCCCAGACCAGCTGACGGTCTGCTCCCCGCGGCCTGGGCGACCTCTCACCCGCGCGCGACAGACGGCCACAGACCAGCTGACGGCCTGTTCCCCGCGGCCTGGGCGACCTCTCACCTGTGCGCGCGCCAAGAGCCCGGTTACCGGCCTGCGCCGCCTGCGCCAGCGCGAACGCCACGACGGCCGCCAGCGCGAAGAAGCCGGCCGCCGGACCGATCAGGCCGTCCAGGCAGTCGGTGCTCATGCCGCGCGCCTCGGCCGCCCGGTCGGCCTCCAGGGCGTCCAGAGCGCGACAGGCGCCGACCGTGAGCGCCTCCAGCAGCGCCGCCTCCGGGTAGCGGCGGCGCAGCGCCTCCAGCAGCGGCGGCCCCGACGACAGCGAGCGATTCATCATCATCTGGCTTTGGATGTAGAAGTAGATGACGAAGGCGGCCAGCGCGCCGAGCCCGAGCAGCAGGCTGAGCGTGCCCAGGCTGCTGCAGTCGCGGTAGCCGTACGACGGCTGGTGGTACGACGGCTGGCTGTAGCCGCTGGGCTGCGCGTACAGGTCGTAGCCGTAGCCGCCGTGCTGCGCGGCGGCGCGCAGGTCTGGGCCGTAGTCGGTGCGGCGGCGGGCGGCGTCCTCGGCCGCGTACGGCCGCTCGTAGCCGGCGGTGGCCGTGCGGCGGCTCGGCGGCCGCCGCGACACGGGCGCGGCGTACGTCGGGTACCGGGTATCCGACGTGGCGCCGTAGATCCTCTCGTAGTCGAGGCTCTGGCCGGGAAAGAGCTGGCCGGCGGCGACGCACAGCGCCGCCAGCAGCACCACGCACGTCGCCGGCGCCATGGTGCACGCTCGGCGCCCGGCGCCGTCTCGTAGCTCCCGCGCGCCGCGCCCGCCCGCCGGCCGGCAGAGACACCTGCCGGCGGCCGGCCGAACTCCGGCCGTGCATATGCACGCCGTGACGGCCGCCGCCAGCCGGACCGTTACCCGGGCGGCGTCCAGTTAGATATCCGCGGATGTGGGCCGAGGAGCGGCCGAGGCCCCGCCGCCGGTGGGGGGATGTGAGAAGGCGAGCCACGTGACGCCACGACCGTCACGGTCGGATGAGCCGCATGCTGAGCGCCAGTCGGTGGGGCGCGCACGGGCGATCCGGATGGAGTCCGATGTGGGCTTTACGACTGTCGACGCGCGAGCGTGCGAAGTGGGCTGCCCGCTAAATGTACCGGTCCGCGGACGTGGTGTTTGCAAAATTCCCGCGTCAGGGAAGGCTATCAATTAGCACCGGACTTGGGTGTCGTTGACGCATTTCTGCGAGTCGTTAGCGCCTATTCAGCTAAAAGGCGAATTTGCGAAGCCGTGCTGACCCTCTCTAGTTTTGTTTTCAGACGCCGAAGCTTCGATGGGGTGGAAGATTTGTTCAAACGCTGACATAGACAAACAGTGTGGAACGTTACCGACAATAGCTCAGTCGGTCTGCTTTTGCGCTGGTGTCGCGACCGTTTGAAACTTTAGTTTCAGCCACGGCATCAAGACTGTAAGACTGCAGACGTCCCGAAACAAACAGAGCTGTTTATCATTCTTTTCCTGCATTGTCATGCTGCAGCAGCTGGTTGAAATCTACTACAGTGGGCGAGTCTCCTGCCCAATGACCATGATTCTACTGAAGCATAATCTAAGACCTTGTCATCTTGCTGGTCCGTTAGTCAGTGCCTGTTCTAAAGATATCATCCAGAAGGATTATCATAACAGTTAGTCGTCCTGTTTATATCGATTACCCAAGGTTGCGAATGCATAATCAAGCTGTGAGGACCACTAAGTCATGATAGATATAAATAATATGTCATACATATGTATGGTAAATAGGCACCCATTTGATTCAGTGGCGGGTCACTAATGGCCTACCCACCACGTCCCGTCACCGGACTGACCGCTTCATTTTACACCGGTCTACCTGTAGTCTCTTGCCAAAAGGATTAATGGTTTGTCTGACGCCCAATGTGTGGGTTAGTGATGGCAGGTTTCCTCGTTCGTGCCAGTCACTCTACTGTTGCGTTGCTTGCGTGTGTAATGTGCATTCGTCTGCGTTATTCGTTTACCTTTTTTGAGACGAGCATGCTGTGATGTATGGCGGACGCAATGCCGTTTGTTCATTTGCTAACAACCGCTCATTGCCTTTCGCTAGTCTGTCCAGAGTTCGTCATGGCATCCAGGAGTTATCCGCAGACATCCGACCGCATATCTGGCGACGCTGAAGATCAGCAGCGTTTTATACTTTTAAGAGAAGCAAAAGCAAATGCACAGATGAAAAGAGCTAGAGTGCACGGTGCCGTTCTGCCATTCTTCAGAGCATCAAAATCTTTTTACAAGTTTCAGATACTCCATCATCAGAATTTATTTCGCTTTTAATTCCGTTATATCCATGATTACATGGAAACGTTCCTCTGCTTCTGTTTGCTGTTCTTATCCCATTCCTATGCTGCGGCGGGATGAAGGAGCCAGGCTGATGTGAACACAATTAATTGCGTCGGATTTCTCGCACAGCTTTACGGTACGGTGCTGGGACCGTATTCTGGCCCTCTGCCTGTCTCATGAACCAGTGGACAACATTTAGCGTGTCACACGCCATACGGAGTGCATCATGCAATCTGGTATCAGCAGCCTACAAAGCGATCGATCTGTTTATCTTTGATGGGGCCTCAGAGAAAACCCAATCAAGGACGTCAGTGAACACTCATTTCAAAACGCTGTGAAAGCACAATGAAGGTGGGAAGCAGTAAGACGAGGCACCAGATTTTGTTCTTTTACCAAGGAAACTTTCGTTACCTCGCACGGCTTGATCAACATTCATCCGAGGTCAAAATACAACAGCACATAATGGTCTTTCGGCACAGATTGCGCCGCCGAGCATACAGCAGGCTGCATTTATCCAACAGCCTTCGGACTGCGCGTAGTAGGTCCTTTTTACACCATCGCCTTTTTAGGTCGCGCCAGAGCGTTAATCCACTGGTTAAAACGAATTGCGTTAATTTAGTTATTTCCTCTGCAACTGTGAACTAAGTACCTGTAATTCGAAGAAAAGCCAGGTTTGTGAATGGCCCTTTGCTTCAGACTCTGTGGCGGCGTCCTAAAACTTTACGCTTACCTCTCGCCGCACGAGAGGTGGCCATAAAACCAGGCAGCTACAAAAGTGTCGCTTGCAGGCCGAAATGCCATCAAACTATAACGATGACATCGGAGACGGCGAACGATGTGGCACTCTGGCAATGACATGAGAGGTCATTGGGTGATTTGAAGGCATCGCACTAGATTCCATTGAAATCAAAGAGAAACGAACCATATGCTCAGTTTTGTTTTGCAGCCCCACCTTGATTAGGAAAGAAATGTGCCGGGGAGGAAAGGTCGGGACGGGGAGATTGCAGCCAACCAGGCACCTTCCTACAGACGCTGTTGAATTCCATGTGAAAGCGTGGTTTCTCTCGCAGTGCATGGTGATATTTTGCTACATTGTATGGCCGACTAGCGAATAAATCTGTGCACCTGTTTGTGTGTACAAAACTGTATGTATGGCTGAAGACCATTGCTTTAAAATGAGTAACTTCTGACGCCCGCACGTGTTTAGCTAACGCCTACGTACCCTTCGTATTTCTCGTATCAAATTTCTGCGGCAACAATGACAAACATTACACTTACACTGCAGAACGCTATAAATACAACCGCAAATACAGGCACATTTTCCTCGCAAAAAGGCGGACCTGAACGAAGAAGGCCCTGACACAAATACTTCAGATATGGCTGGAGATTTCAAGCAATCATTGGGGGCGAGCCTAAATGGAATTCCGCAATATCTGGTGCTCGTTCTACGGTCCTACACGCGTGCGGCCGTCCGCCACCGACGATCGAACGGACTCGCGGCCAAGCTCCCGACTTCGCTGGACCGCAGAGAAGGAAAAGTTTGGAACGATAAATTCTAAACTGCGAAGATGCTCTCCGAGTAACAGGCGGAATTTCGGCGAATTTTTTAAATTAATTTATTTTTTTATATTTTTTAATATTAAATTAATTTGTTTTTTTATATTTTTTTTTAAATTAAAATAAATTAAATTACTTTTCAACTTTATTGTCACGAAAGTTATGGGCAAAAGCAAGAGAGGTGGGCAATGTTGCCCCAACCCTCGAGAAAGCTCCCACTAGCGAACTTAAGGTTGATGATTCCAATATGTTCGATGTCTAATTGGTAACGTTAATCACGTTTTTTTCGTTTAAAAAAGTGTATGGTCGTCCAATATCATATATTGATAATGCCAACGCAACTTGAAATGCAACAACACAGGACAAAGACAAAGACGCTGTTTCATAGGCACATAATCCTCCACATCCTTCCGCAGTAGTCAGGTTACTACATTATCCGTTATCAACAAGCATGCCCATTTCGCCGTCTCCATGTCCGGTCTTTGTTGAACGTAAATGTATTCACACAACAGTGCACATCATCACACTCTCTAAAGATGCTTAAGTATCTGGCTCTGCATAATGCCTTATTTGTTTCACAACACTTCAGATCCTGACGCGGATATCAAACAGGTGACGCCACTCTACACCTCAGCTGTTGCCAGTCTGATGCCTTGATGGCCAGGTGCACCGAGTAAAAATGGCGTCACACCCGCCTCTTCTGTCGACGTCACTGATGGCGTCACAGTAGTCCGAAAAAGTGTGCGGAGACGTCGATGAACTGCTCAGGAACCACGAGACCGGAAGACTGAAACAAAAGATTGTATTTCAGCCACATTGCGCAACAGTACGTCAACCGGTGTTTTGTTTGACGACAGTCTCGACCCTGCGAGGGAAGCCCTATACTGAACAACGGTATGGTTGGTAGGACGGCGAAAAGTACGTCTCACGTCCTTTTAGTACGCGAGACATACTAAAATTACTCTCACGTCCGTCTCAAACACAGCCGATTTGTCAAAGCCCAGCAACTGATCAACAGTGCAGAAAACCATAACAGATGTTTGTTTAATACATTTTTTAAATGTGACGGCGCACTCAAGTAGGTGTGAGGGCGGAGCTTTCGTCTCCCGTTCTCACGGCAAATACACGTATCAAAAGAAGCAACATCATGCGGATTCCAGAACCCATGCGTTGAAAAACTACTGGGTCTGACTATCGTCAGGGAGCCGCGAATAAAAGATCCCTATTGATTACCACACTTATTCACCTTTTTGGATTATTTACCGCACCAGAACGGAGGTCTTGACAACCCTTATTAAGGATTTCTACATTACCAGGAGACACCGGCGTCTGTCGCGGCAAATTCATTCCGGCACACTAATAACCCGGTAAAGATAAAGGCAGCCTGCATAAGACAGTTTTGGGAATTTCACAACACTTCTGAGGTGCCCCCAGACATCGGAGGATACCATTCGTCCCGATGCAGGCGGCATCAAGGCCAACAACAGGTCTCGATTCGATCTTGATGACCATGTTAACACAACGTCTTCCTGGTCTCTCCGAGACCACCCTCGCACTTCCAGCAAACTGATTGACAGGTCGGAGCGCGCCCGGTCAGGCGTACCTTGCCAGGCGGACTCCAGTGTACAGGCGAACGTCGAGTCGGCTGGCGTCTTGGCCGATCTGGCAGAGCCGGTGCGGCAGGCACGGGTCCTCGCTGTCCATCAGCAGCCTCAGGTAGCGGCTCACGAAGCGGAGGCCGTCGGCGTCCATCGAGAAACCTGACGACGGGCCGACGAGTCTGGTCTGAAATGACCTCGGCATAGGTGCACTCACTAGTTTCGATTTATAATCGTTATATGGCGATTAAAGGTTTACATCTGTGAGATGCCTCAGCTATCGACATTTTTCTCATTGCACAAGACGTTGAAGGTAAGTCAAAGTCATTGCACTGTTGATCTTCAGCGAATGCTGTTTTAGCGCGTATCACAGTTGCACCAGAAATGCATGTCAAACTGCACCAGCCGGTGGGGTTTTACATCGAACTGCTGCACGCGCGTTACTGCCACGTCCGTATGAAGTGTTTTTAATGCTCCTTTTTAGACACATCTCCCTATTTTTATGGAATGCCCAAGCCAGACACAAAAATAAACAGACATTCCTGGGAGACGTTTCGCTGTGACCTCGCGAGACGACTGGCTCAAAGTCGGGTAAAGGGCACATCCAAAAAGAGGAGCAGGACATCACGTGTTCGGGGTAGGGGGACGGGGGGAGGGCGCGGCCGATCTTACCGGCCCCGCTCGAGCGCCGGGCGGCGGCGGCGGCCGCCGCCGCCTGCTGGAGCGCGAACGCTGCCAGCGTGGCCAGCGCCGTGAAGCCGGCCAGCGCGCCGATCAAGCCCAGGAAACAGTCGCAGAAGCCCTCCTCCTTCCCGTACTGCAACAGGCCGCGCCGGCAGTCAGCTCACCGGCCGCGGACGACAGCGAGCGCTTCGCGTTGGCGGCCGCCACCGCCTGCTGCAGAGCGAAGGCGGCCAGCGCCGCCAGCGCCGCGAACCCGGCCAGCGCGCCCACAATCGCCCGGAAACAGTCGCAGTCGGCGTCGTCGTCCTTGTACTGGGGGCAGCGGGGCCAGGGTCAGCGGGGCGAGGTCAGGATCAACGGGGGCGGCGCGGTCAGGGTCAGCAGGGTAGGGATCAGGGTCAGCAGGGAGAGGTCAGGGTCAGCGGGGCAGCGAAATCAGGGTCACCGGGGCAGTTGGGGTGGCTAAGTCAAGGTCAGCCGGGAAGTGGGGTCAGGGTCATTGGGACGGCGGGGTCAAGGTCAGTGGGGCAGCGCAGTGGCTGTTAGCCAAAAGTGGCTGGTCGAGCCAATGGGGTGTCCGGTTCAGGTAGACGGGAACTGGCGACTGCAGTGACAGATATCAGAGAAAGGATGGGTAGAAGTGAAAAGCTGGAGAGAAAGCGCCGAGTTAAAGACACGAGAATCATTCCCAAAATTTTGCGTTCAAGCAGTTTGCGTCTTGGTGAGACACAAAGTGACACAATTAATTCGTAAGCTTTGTCCAATATGACGTTAGTTTACCGTACCACGTGATAGCTGACGCATGCCACATTTCCATTAGTTACATATTGCGGCAAAGCAGACTCGATATGCATCTTTGGCAATGCATGTCGACGTCCTATGCCTCTTCAGATTTTCCAGCACATGTTGAAGTCATGTTTTTAGGCGACAAGCATGACCCAGCCCATTGATAACTACTTCACGGCCATCATCTAACTTATCCCAGACCTGGGCACATTTAAGGAGCCATAAGGGGTGGGACGGGAGTGGAGTGTTTAACCCGTGCACGACCGTCGGTCCGTCTCGAACATGGGCGACTGGGGGGGGGGAGCAGTTGACTGCCCCCCTCTAACTCACGAACGGTTGGACGCACGATAAAAATAAGCATACCGTTGGAAAGCCTGTGACGAGTAGAGCTCGAAACTGGTCTCATTTTTAGTTTTAGATAATATGTAAGCCAATTTACGCCCTATATATGTTTTCTCATAGCCGACTGCATGAGACCGAGAAATGGCCTCAATCTCAAGGGCTGTGACTAATAACGCATAGGTAAAGGCACCAGCGCAGAAGTAAAGGTCCGCGGATGCCGATACACGTCTAATTTTCCCTGATTTGTTCAATATATACGCCGAAACGTTGAGTTAAAGACACCGTGATTCTCCCGCCAGCTGTCGGTGTGCGCCGCTGCCGTATGCGGTACCAAATTGACGGAAACTAATTTTCGCGAAAAAAAGACGATTTATGTCAATTTTATTGGTCTTTGTGGTTCTTGTGATGGTTTCTCATGATTAAATTTTGGAAAAATGATTAATTACCAATCTACAAATTTGGCGGAGCTTTATTCGCGAGAGCCTGTTTATTTGCAAAATATGCTACTTTTTCAAACTTTTAGAGGTTCCTGGTATTAATTACGTTTGTGCAAGCTAATTCTGCCATTTTCTACCCATTCTGAGTAATTCATCGTCGATTTTGACGGTGGTGCATTTTGGCCCACTACAGTTATTCGTGACCTGTCCTCAGGTCAATGGCAGGAAGTCAGTGATACTTTGCCCAATGACGGTAACTAGATGTCTGCGTCACTCCACACTAAAAATGTTATGGAATATCCCGTCAGTTTCCGAAAAAACGACGATATGTCTTAAAAATGAGCTTGACTTATGTCAATGACCCGAAAATTCCGAAAAGTCTGAGATAGCAGATTTGTTGCATCTATCAGGATCACTAATCCCTGAAAGTATTATTAAGATATCTTGTTCTGCGAAAAAGTTACAGGGCGCTAAACTTTTTTTGACATAGGTCTGTTTGACCTGACCTAGGCCAGGCACCTGACGTGACCTGAGGTCAACATTTTGACACGAGATGTAAAATTGATGAAGCAAAAGGTACACAAAGGTTCGTGACTCCGTGTTTGTTGGTTCTCTCGCAATCCCACAAAAACCTCATTGGGGCAGTCAACTGCCCCCCAGTCGGGGACGGGTTAAGTAATGCGAGCTGCGTTTTATGCGTTGACATGTGCTGACTGGGCCAAAGAGTGGAGGAGACCTGACGAATCAATACAGTCCGTACAATCAATAACCCACAACCTGGTGCGCAAACTCCAGTGTTAGTTTTCCCCGTTATTGACGAGTAATGATCTACATCAGACGCATCGGTAGACGACCGGTGCCATCAGACCTTACCCCGGACCTGGCGCTGGCAGCGGAGCTCGTGCTCAGGCTGAGCTCGCCGGTCTCCAGGAGACGGGAGACGCGGCAGGTGGCAGAGACAGCCGATCCGGCCAGGTCGTGCCGCGGTAGCGCCTCCAGCAGGGCATCCCTGATGTGCTGCGGCAGTGACGGCGTCCAGCCGCCCAACGACCGGTTGGCGGCCGCCTGCTGCAGGAGGAGGTACAGGCCGAGCGCCGCCAGCGCCGCTCCGCCCGCCACCACGCCCAGAATGTCGTACTTTGTGCAGTCGCACTTGGAGTAGGAGCTGTGGCCGTAGCCGCCGCCGCTCGCTGCCGTTTGCAGGTCGCCGCCGTAGCCGCCGTAGCCGCCGCTGTCGCCGCTGTAGCCGCTGTAACCGTAGCCGCTCTGGCGGCCCACCGCGACGCTGGCCGGCGCTGAGCCGCTGGCGGCCGGCGCTGGGGCCAGCACCATCGCCAGCGCCAGCGCCAGCGACGGCAGAGCAACGCTTCGGCCCCCGAGTCCCGCCATCACGCCGCGCCGGGCTCCGTTCGTCTCGTGGAACTGGACGGCGGCGCCGGCCGGCCGCCGGAGCGCGGGAGGCCCTCGCCGGCCGCCGGTCGCGACGCTAGCGCCGCCGCGCGGATGCCCCGCGCACCAGCGGCGTCGACGCGCTCCGGAGTTTATGTGGGAAGAAGCGGGTGATCTGGCGCCGGCCGGAGGCCCGTCGGGTGCGGGCACCCGCGACCGCTGGTGCGTGAAGTTTGGCCGAACCGCTGCTCCGCGGACTCGGCTACAATGCAAAGTGCCAGTATCGAGGAAGTCCGTTGCATAAACGGGTCATCGTTGGTATCGGTACGTCGGCCGACTTCGGGTGCGGATGCCGGGCGAATGTCGACGGAGGACCGCCGGCTGTAGGCTAGAGTAATCGGCGGCCGGTTCGTGGTGCCCCGTGCCGTGGGTCCTCGCGCCGTCACATGCAGTGTGTCGGTGACGGGAAGTGGAAAACGAGATCACGGACCAAAGAGGAGCCGCAGAAGTCAGGTTAACCCTCGCCCATCGGGGGGGGGGGGCTTTCGAAGTCCTCCGCTAGGGGCTTTTTGTGGCGGTAAAGAAACAGCGTGCAGAGCGCTGTTGACAACGTATACGCATGTAATGTGACTTATGGCGTCCTTTGGGCTCTGGGTATCCTAATATTGACCTCAATGCAAATATATCTGCATGTTTTCTTCTAATCTTGCAATGTATTGTTTTTTCCTTTAACATTTATCTTTTTCGAGATTTAGGGAAATTCCCCCGTTCCCCCGGCACCGCCAGTGTGGATCCAAAGGCCGGTCCGTGAAGTGAGTGCTCGAAGTTTCTTCAGATTGTTTAGGTACGAATATCCATTCTTAAACTCAGATACTCCTGAACGTTTGCACCAGATCATAAAATTGAGGATATGGCATAGCATAACGTAATGAATATTTGAGTGGAAGAAAATGATAAGCTGGAAAATTTTCGGTGATATGAACACAATTGTCCTCACTTGTTTCAGCTTCTTTCTTTTCATTGAACAGTGATATAGTCTGACACGAACCAGGCCCTTCAATGCTGAACACAAGGGAAGACTGAAGGTCAACAGGTTCAATCTAACCTTAAAATTTCTCATGTGTCAACAAAGACAGCACACGTCCAGTAACTTGCGTGGCCTCATACAGCAGATATTTGTGCATCCTTTTACTATTGTGTGGTTCGTATTTCATTCTGCATTAGTGTACTGGAACCGTATGGCAGCTGATTGGAGGTTTTGCAGAAATTCGGAAAAGCAAGTAGCGTGCTACAACTGAAGCTATTTTCTCACTTCGAGCCATTTATCATCAGACAGGCACTCGTTTGCGGCATAAGCCACCATACAAACGCTGTGGAATTTGGCGGCTGAATGTCTTTTTAGCCGTAATTTGGCGTGCTCATCTGCCCATCTGCCAGGCACGGGATGGCCAAACTTCCCAGGCGTGGCGTGATGTTCAAGAACAGAAAAAAGAATGGGTATCACTGCTTCGTCCAGAACCGCAGCGGTTCCACAACTTGCTATCCCGCTCCAGCGGCATAACGGCGAAGTCCGAACAACTCGGACAAGGGGTTAAATTTCGCGGCTGACCGCAAACGGGCAGTCTGAACGGCACCGTTTTAGAACGCCGCCGACCTCAGCCGTTCCGCCTGGCTGAGCGCCGGACCGTCAGAGGAGAGACCTCCCGCAGTAGCGCGCCCCTCCGTGGCCTGCAGGGCCGTGCCGCGCGGCGGGTCACACGTGCGGAACATGCGCAGAGGTCGGCGCCGCCCGTCGCTGCTGGCTCGGACCAACAGGCTACGCCGAGCCCGGTCTGAGGTAGTTGACCCAGGAAGAGGTTATGCTAGATTGTCCTGATCTGCAGGTGTATCTGGGTCGGTGTCGTGTGTTGCTCTCGGGCGCAGATGACCGAAAGAAATATGCCCTGTGCTGCAGTTTTATTGTTCAAGTGCAGCGTCCAAGACAAGCAATGCTATCGTTTACAGGGTATCATCGCCAACCTTAATGGCAGGCCATGTAGACAATTAAACTGCAGGGCATTTATAGGCTCGCTGCATAGTTATTTCTTTATAAGCATTCAATTTGAAGATGAATCGTTCGGGAGAAAATCCGTTTCCGAAGCATACCGGTGCATTAACTTCCATAGTCTTTCATGAACACTGTGCACGACGTCTCATGCACGCACTTCTTTGGAAATTAATTCACACTGCTTTAACCTCTAAGTCCTAACCAGCGCAGCTGTCATGTATTAACATTGCCTAGCCGGCACTCTGACGTGGGCAGCCGGAGCCGGCGGGGGAGGGGTGTCCCCGTCCTCTAACTCGCGAACGGAACGTCGAAAAAATGAAACATATAATCGGAAAACCTGTCATAAGTACGTTTCAGAGCACTTCAAAAATTTGGGAAATTTGGAAAAAAACAGCGCAGTTTTTTGGCCCATAGAGGAAAAGTAGCACTTTCTGAGAATTACTCTAGCTCCTCGTTTAGTAAAACTACAGCACTTTTGAGCATGTCAATGGAACTCTTATAGCATGTGTTTTACGGCGACATATAATTTATAACATGCATACAATCGCAAGTCGCACCAGGTGATTATTGGCGCAGGAGGTGATATCACCGCATACTATGCATAATATAATGCCATTTTCATTTCGCTTTGTTTGTGACGTTTTTGAACGTCGCTGGCGATTAGTTGTCCACGTATACTGCCAAAACGGTAGACGTGAATAATTCGAACATTTTTTTTTTAAATCCTGACAGACTAGAACGCCCATGACCTGACCTACGTCTGGCTTGACCTTGTGATCTGACCTAACATTCAATTTCTTTGCTTTACTTCGTGTTCTGTCGAGGAAAAATAACAATGCAAGCAAAAACGGCAAGGATCCTTTGGACTGAAACTCCATGGGTTCCACAACCGTGAGCAGTAGGATACCATAAACGATCGGTCGTATGTCAGGACCTGACGTGGGATCATGACTTAATTCGAAGTACGCTTGGCTTTCATCTTTTCATGCTAAATCTGCCATTGTTCCACGAGCTAAGCTAGAGGGATAAAGCTGGACATCTAGGTATGAACTGAACTTCTACCACGGTGACCTCGCATGATATCAGGCGACCTTAGGGCATTTCACAGCTTGGAAGCGTCTTGCTGCAATTTTGGACTGCAAAATCGACTTGTGTGCATATTTTTGTTTCCTGAATCATCAAAACGAGGTTTTAAATTCGTTTATTAAAGTTCACCCCAAATGCAATCTGACCTGACCTCATGACCCTCCATTTGGGTTAACATTATTTGTGATATTTAATAATCTCCTTGGCCCACAGTTGCATATCAGGCACCAACCAGCCGAAGAAACGGTTGAAAACCGTTAAAAGTAGGGAAATAGGGGGGGGGGGGATTGAGTAAACATGAAGAAACTGCATATCACCTTATGAGGCATTAAACAGGGATACGTATGATGTACTGCATGGTGCAGGCAATTTTTTGGTTGTTTAGTGCCATTTAATAATACAAGGCTGATAAGTTTACGGTGCAAACATGTTACGAATTTTGAATGTTATCTCGCAAATCAAATCTAGTGAAGTCATAGATTATGATTGTTTTCCGAGCATAACATTATTGTGTAAATCTGCATTAAACTGCACCAAAAAGATACCAGTTGAACAAAACATTAGTGTCTGTGGCACGATAAACATTAAGCGGACTGGCCAGGCAGGAGTCGGCCGGGTCGTCTGCCGCCGGGCGCTGACGGGCCGCGCCGGCCGAGCGCTGCTACTGTTCGCCAAACTAATCGCAACACGAGACGTAAAGATCATGTCACGCGGTGCATATGTGGCCATAAGCTAAAATATCACAAGGAGAGAGGAAGAGAGCTGAGTCTAAATAGAGGAGTCTAAAGAGCGGCCAGGAGCATGATAACAATGACAGCGTCTGGCCATTATCTGGCTATAACATATTTGGCTATGGCGTCACAACCGGAAGTTTCGAAACTCTACTGGGCTCCTCCAGGATAGCTTCTACTGTACTTTTGGCACTGCATGAGATGCGTCATATGCGTGCTCTTTTGTTTGATATCAGTCTCGAAGTTATCATTTAACTGATGCATTTGCGAGATCTGAGCAGAAACATTGCACATTTTTCCGCACCAAAATTACGACATTTTCGCTGCCTGTGAAGTACAGGTTAGCACAATTGGTCAGCCTTCTATGACCTAAATGTGATGATGCGGATTTTCTCTGCGTGCCGGGTACACTTGCAACGTGTTTGAGCCAAAATATATTTTGCCATATCCATAAAGAACGCGACTCTTTCTCGCATAAAGGGCGACATGTCCTTTCATTTCCAGTTTCGTCCAAAATAGCCAGTTTTGAAAGTGCCTTTTTGCCGCACTACACAGTTAAATCAGGCATTTTATCCACTTTTAAGCATTTTGATCCGCATGGAAGGCTAGGTTCTCAAAGGCTTGACAACCTTTGACCGTCATTGGGAATTGGGAAAACCGTCATTGGGAAAAGTACTAATGACCTCCAACCATTAACCAGAGGTCAAATCACCAATGACTGTGATAAGCCAAAATGCATCGCCGTCAGCATCGGCCATGAATGCTCTGATTGGATTGAATAGAAAATGGTATAACTGATTCTCACAATTGCGAATAACACCAAGGCGTTCAAAACGTTTTCCAAAATTGCATATTTTAGAAAAAGACAAACATTTGCGGATAAAGCTCCGCCGATTGTGTAGATTGATGACTACCGAATTGTTTCCAAATTTAAGCACGGAAAACCATCGCGAGAACCACTGATATCAAGAAACACCATTTGGCAAGGCATATGTCGCCAAAATAAAGGAACGCTAAAACTAGTTCCCTTTAATCCCATCCCGCGTTCGGCACCGGCGCCCGCCATGCAGTAGCGGGAATATCGTTGTGTCTATAGCTCAGTATTTCAGTGTATATATGAAACAAGCCGGAGGAATTAGACGTGTATCGGTATCTGCGGACTTTTACCCATTCTTTGGTGCCTTTACCTGGACTTTATTAATTGATTATCATGATCATGGTTAAATGATAATGATCATTACACATCCAGGCCGTCTCTCGGTTTCACGTAATCGGTTATGAGAAAACATACATAGGGCGCAAATGCCTTATATATTGCCCCAAAATTAGCACGATGCTAGTTCTGAACTCTATTTGTCACGAACTTTGCCGCGGTATGCTTATTTTGATCGCGAGATCAACCGTTTGCGAATTAGAGGGGGCGTCGTTCTACGTCCGGTCCTGTGTGCATGGAGCCGACTATCAGTCGGGTGTGGGTTAAAGTGGGAGATTTCAGTCGCCTCAAAAGAAGCAAAGACAAGCTGCGTTCAGCAGGTGCTGAACGAAAAGCCATGCGTGCAGCCACACATCTGTCATTCTGGCTGCTACAGTCAGCAACGATCGAAATGCCCACTGTTTACGGAAAACATCCGAATAATGTGCAAACTGGACCAGATTTCCTCGCAATGCAATATGTGCATTTATGAAGAACATGTACCATTTATCATGTCAAGACACCAAGATTGATGTTCATCCATGCACAACTAATGGCATGGCACACGGAAAGGTTAACATTTTCCCATCACTTTGCGGTTGGTCTCGATCACACATCAAACAGGATGCAAATGAAAACTCATTGATGAAATCACACCACGCCGTACTGGCGTGATTTCATGACTACCTCATTCATTCATTGACTACCTCATTCATTGCTGATGAATGATCAACTCTTTGCAAACTTATGGTTGTAGTACAGCGACTGATGACTGAAGAGCACGCAAAGCACCAAACGCAAAACATGTTGGTGCCACGGGAATACGAACATGCGTTGCGGGTTTGGGAATAGGTTTAAACCCGATTACCACGGGCTGTCGAGACATAGAGGAAGGCTGCTTCGACCGGACAGCCGTCCTGCGGCGTATCAGGAGGTAAGAGTGCAACAATGGTTGCATGAGGAGTGGCGTATAAAAAACACGGTGAAATTTTCCCTGGCAAAGAACATTGCAAACCATGTTTTACGAAACCTCTTTTTCTCGCATCATAATGCTTTGGTTGCATCATGGATTCGCCTCGCGATGACTTTCTGTGTCCTTTTCTATCCTTCTTTGTCCCTTCTTTCAATACTTTGTCGAAAAGGGAAGGGTTTTCGGTACACCGAAAAGTGTAACTAAGTGGAATGGTGTTTTTTGACAACTTCTGAGACTGTCACATGTTACTGAAGATGTTTTATTTTGGAGCTTGGTAAATGACAATCGAAAAGACGGAATTATTGAACATGACGTTTTTAACACTACGGAGCCCCAACAACTTTTGATATTCTCTTCTGACCCTGCTGATGCATGGACGGTAATTGTTGCCTGGTTGGCACAAGACCACCGGGCAGGAACCAGAGCAGAGAATGGACATCTGCTCACCGGCACAACACATTGGTCGTGTTGGCAGATCTACTAGTCACACTTCCACACCACCGGGCAGGAAGCCAAGTCATGACGCGTCATCTGGGACACCATCTGCCCCTCTCCACAAAAGGACTCCCTCGCCGAGTAAACCGCAATGCTAGGCCAGCCATTAGCCTTCCCCCCCCTCTGCAGCGTAACGCTGACGGTGCTCGATAGGCGTTCCTGTGCTGTTCGTTGCGAGGTGTCAGTATGGCGCCTTCTGGCAAAGGCTCAGCCACGTGTTCGTATTTTTCGCGTATTTCCCTCTTTTTGGCATTTTCGCCCTTTTTTTAAACGTGACCTGGTCAACTCTGCCTTGGGTGACTAGTCATTGTTCCAGTTTTTTGTCTTTTTTGTTTTTGTCCAGTCATTTTCCAGTTTTGTTTCTTGACTGAGCATGTGTGCGTTTACATGTACACGGTGTTGCTTGCTTTAATTTTCCAGGGTCTTTGACAATTCGTCGTAAAAGCCGCAACGTTGTGAAGACATTGCTGACGTCAAAGAAATAAAAGAATAAATGGTATTTGGTTTGCGGTGTTTGCTCCTTGCACTGGTCATGGGCACATCACAAAATTTATCCAAAGCACGGGGTACGTCTCTAGTCTTCCGCTGATCGATTCCACTCCGCTTTACCTGACGGGCGAAATTGAACCATCCAATATCCTTTCTCGCAGTTGCGGTGAAAGATATTTCGAGCTCTACCACCAAGCAGTATTCCTTGCGGCTTAATATGTAGCTGGCAGAATCTAACGTTAAATTCATGTCAAATCAGATTTTTCGTTCAGCAACAAACAGAAGCTAAAGCCAGGATTCAAAGGCCAGAAAACGCGATGCAGCTCTGTGCAGAAATATATTTCTTTGTCAAAGATATACATGTGTCGTTGCAGTATACCACAGCATCTTCAACGCATTGACACATACCACTGAATCATCGACAGTATTGCACAACACGAAACACCAGACACGGTGAAAATGCCACAGTTGGCTGTTTCCGCGCAGCCCGCCGGTCACATCCTCCCTCATCGTTTCACGCAGACCGGGTGTCGTTGGTCGCACGCGCTAGCCACGCCGTCGGCAGTGAGGTCCCGACAGAGCCGCAGGAACTCCCGGTCTCCAGCGGTCGCGCCGTCGGCCGGAGCCATCCTCGAGCTCAGGAACCAGCCGGCCGGCAAACTGCAACATCGCACGAGCACGTCAGACCGCGCCGCGGCGACCACGCGCGCCAGGGGTGCCGCCCGCCGGTCCGTGAGAAGCGCCGCCGCCGCGAGACGACGCCGGCGGTTACCGATAACCGCGCTGCGGACACCGCTGGCCGCACAGTCATCGGTGAGCGCAGGCGGTCACCAAACGGCGGTGTCGGCCGCAGTCAGGTCTGACGGCGCGAGCGCCGCGGCTCTAAAACTGACCGGCGTGCGGACCCCGTCCGGCGGCCACAGCTCCCGCCCCGCTCTGAGACCGCTGGCGCGTCGGACGCTGCGGGACGCGGCCAGCCGAGCTCACCTGGCCAGCCGCGCGGCCAGGTAATGGGTGGGTCCGACCCGCCGGGCGCGCTGGCTCAGCCGGCACAGCTGGTGCGGCAGACAGTCCGGTTGCTCCGGCTGCAGGAACACCAGAGCCATCTGGGCGGCCAGGGACAGACCCTTCTCGTCTATCTCTGAAGAAACAGAAAGTGAGGTTAGTGTGTATCGTAAGTTCCATGGTGATCGAGACGCTTGTTAGCGGCAAAGTTGTAAGAGGCGAGTAACTGCAGATTTGAAATAAACGACATGCCTTTATATCTACGACGCGACGACGAGCAAAACACCACAAAGAGTGAAAGGTCTGTTTGCATAACTGGCCTTTAAGTGAGTCAGCAGTTAGTGAAAAATCACTGCATCTGACTGAGTTTTCTGCATATATTACTACTACATCCTTGGCCACGAGGATACCTCCAGAATCGACCTTTCCGCCGGCGACATGCCAGTTACTTCTATCACTTTACTCTTGCATCGCATGGCATGAGAATCTTCTCACGGTCTGCCGCAGTGCCAGCTCATCGACATCAGAGCCACCTCAGGCAGCGACATTCCGCGTGACGACCCACAAATGATGACGTGATCACCTGAACAATACGGTCCGCAAAAACTCGCTTGCGTACTGAGCTGTGAACCTTGCAAATCGAACATCACGTGACGCAGTCCAATCATCTGTCTCACCGAAGCCGAACGTGTGAAAGGAGCGATTCATGGCGGCCTGCGATGCCAGGAAGAGAGCGTACGCTATGAGCGCCCCCAGCGCCGCGAACCCAGCCAGGGCTCCAACAATGCCGGAGAAACAGTCGGAGCCGCCCGACAGCTGGGGGGGGGGGGTGCGCTGGTTAGTCTGGACTGTTCCACAGCCAGGGGGAGGGGGCGGCCGATCAGTGGGGCTTCTGAGCACTCCGGAAGGAGAACGAAGGTCACGTGAAGAACTAAACAAATCTAGTGATGGCCAACTGACAAAACATCTGGCGACAGAACAAGCAATCCTCGAGTAACTACCCTCGGCAATGACACGTTTTCGAACGGCACTCGGCAAGCATTCCGCCGAATCTAGTAGCATGCCCATAACGCAGCACACCGCCGTAACACAGAGACCACTGACCTGTCTGGCCGGCGATGCGTCGCCCTCGTCCCCTGCCAGCATCTCCGCCACCCTGCACGTGACGTTGACGGTGGCGTCGGCGAAGTTGCGGAAGCGCGGGGGCCCGAGGAAGACCCCTGAAAGGCCGGCCTCGAAGTCGGCCAGCTGGTTCGGGCGGGCGCTGCGCGCCATGTTCGCCTGCGTCACCAGCACGTACACGCCGAGCGCGGCCAGCGCCCCGCCGCCGGCCAGCACGCCCAGCAGGTCCAGGTCGCCGCAGTCGTCGCCGTGGCCGTAGCCGTAGGAGGGCGGCTGGTAGCCGTAGGAGGGCGGCTGGTAGCCATAGGAGGGCGGCTGGTAGCCGTAGGACGGCGGCTGGTAGCCGCCGTACGACGACTGCTGGTAGCCGCCGTCGGCGGCGGCGTACAGGTCGCCGCGCGGGTACGACACCAGCGCCTCCGGCTCGGGCAGCTTCTCCTCGGCGCGGCAGCAGGCCAGCGCCAGCGCCAGCGCCGCCGTCAGCGCCAGGCGGCGGCTGCGGGCTGCCGAGAGCGGCATGGCGGTCTCGGACGGGCAGCGGTATCCAATGCTCCTCTCGGCTGTCCGGCCGACCGCCGCCGTCTGCGGCGCGCGGGACGGATGCCGCGCTGACCGGCGCTCCGACCGCAGAGCCATCTAGCAGAGAGATGGGGAACCCGCCGGGCGTCCGGGTACAGCGGTACACACGACTGCGGTTGAGTCGTTACACACGTGGGCGCCAGTGCCAGCTGATTCTCACGGATCTGAGGGTTCACGGGTGGGTGAGGCCGTATTGCGCACAGTCCGAGTGTGACGGCTGCATGGGAACATCACACCACTGATGTTACTGCACCGCAGTTTGCAGGCATGGCTTGGTGGCGTGACGTACACTGCTCTTTCATGGTTTTTGATTTTACTCCCTAAATTTACTGCCAATGAACATCCCACGCACAATGTACATCAGTGTCAATGGATGCAGTGAACAGTGAATCTCTTCATTGTGCGTTGAACATAGATTTTACGGCTGGTGAAAAAGCTAAGCAGGCATGTCGAAAACGCCATGGAACTGTTTCCGGTTTCCCTCGGATAGCTTCAATACGGAATCAACCAGAGCGTATCTCATCCATTCCGATCGTGCCTATCTTTATCACGATTGAGCCTCAATCGTGATAAAGAGCCCACCGCCCGGACCGGTGGTGGGCAGAACCTCTCCCGCTGCCGCGCAGCTCCCTGCAGAAATGGCGCCTCCCGGCCTGCTTCTGTTCGCGCTCTGCCTCGTGACCCGAGGTCAAGGTCAGATTTGGTCGGCCGCCTTCGCCAGTGGGCGCCAGACCGGCGTGACCCCAGGTCAAACCCAAGCCAGAATCGCCGGCGGCGCGGCCCGGGTACAATGAGCTGCTCGTGGCAGCGGACGGCGGCTACTCGGGCACATCTTCAGCCTGCGACAGCGGCAGCTTCGAGGTGCTCGGCGTGCTGTCGGGCGGGGCGGCGCTGGCCGCGCTCGGCGTGTACGTCCTGCTGCAGATGCAGGACGGTGGCGACGGCGACCGCGCGCTGCCGACGCCGCCGCCGCTGCTGGCGGGCCTGCGCCAGCTGCTGCCGGCCGGCCAACTGCCGGAGAGAGTCACCGACGCCATCTGCTTCCTCGCCCGCCGGCTGGAGGCGCGCGCCGCGGCGGCGACGGCGCGTTCAGTGAGGCTTTCCCTGGAGAGCCTGGTCTGGGAAAGTTCTGTCTACCCCCGGCTGCGAAGCCGGTTGGAGCTATCTATGTCGAAGTTAACGATGCGCAACACGATGCCTGTTACTGGTTTTCAGAGCTGGGCAAATAACTCTTCATGAGTAATCGGACGACAAATAAAATGTGTAGACTCATTGACTACTGAATGACAAAATAAAATAGTACCGTGTCAAAGGCATTCAAGTATCTGTTTGTATTCAAACGGTTTTAAGCGTTTACAGATACATTTTACGCAACTCAGCTTCGCACGTTTCGTGATATACTGCGAGCAGCATAATGCAGAACTGATGTCAGCTTACACATATGGGTATTTTAAAAACTAAGCATTACGAGTTATGTAACGCTTGACTCCTATTTCCTCAACTTCATCGCCAGCAGGCGGATAAATCAGACCTGTTAGCTGTGTTCTGTTCTTGGTAAGCAAGGCTGTCTTGATGTTTCTGACAACGTGGAATCGGAGGTCGGTAGTCAAATGGAGTGAGAGAAGAATGGGGCATGATGCAGTGGCGGCAGAACGTTTAGTGGTAGGGGAAGCTTCTTGCTTTACCAACTGCCCAACAGGCGACATTTAAATCTGCTTTTTCCCTCGCCACTGCACTCTTCATTGCAAATGAAGTCGCTAGTTTTGCGCCGATTGTTGCGAAAGAAGTACTTCTTTCCGGACTGGTCACACTGACTTCTGTAAAAACAGGACAGATTGTTAACCCAGCCATCTGAGATACAAGAGCTGCATCGTAACTAACCATCCACACATTAGCACAGAAGACCACAGCATGCTGCGCAAAGTGTGATTTAGATGGCAAATGAACTAATCGTTGTTACGTTTTCAGGAAGTTACCGTTCCAAATGCCTGGAGCTTGTTATCTAGGGAAAAGTGTGTGTGTCTTTGGGTAAAACAAGCGTACGCAAAGGTCACAGCGGAGTTCTGAATCCCACCCCTCAGCACATTTGCCCACGTTACGTGACATGTGCCTGCAGGTTCTTGGCCTCTGGATGCTTCTGACCTGTTGAATCCAGCCAGCAGAAAACATCGTCGGTAAATCTCTTCAGGCCCATGCGGCTGGGTGGTCAGCCTCAAGAACGTGCATGCGTTTTCGAGGAAGAGAGAGGTTCCCAAATGAATGCAAAAAGTTACGATGTTTTTTTCTTGTGCCAAACTTACTAATTAATACAAAGTTACTAAATTTTTCACCTGTAATATAGTTAAGTGCACAGACTGCTACCATCTCCTTCGAGTCCCTTTACGTTCCCTGTTAAGGCTGAAGTCCTTGACCCTCGCCCGTACAGGGGCTTCTGCATAACGAGGACGTATGGAGGGGTGGGGACGGCGCGATCCTCCCCAGCCATTTCCACAACGTGCATCCTAGAGCGTCGTGGAAAAGCAGCGTGCTGCGCGTAACGAGATCTCGCGACTGGCATCACCTTTCAAAGTCTCAGGTCAACGGGTGATCTTCCAGGTCGGGTCAAAGATCAGGCATTGGCAGAGCGTGGTACCTGTTAAGTTTAGGTACAAGTGAACGGCAAAGAGTAAGTGATGACGAAACGAAATGGATATCAAGGTGTTCATTAATCAACTATGAGTCAATCTGCACCCCCGCGATTGTATCATGGCGTCCGATCAAGGTCATGCCAGGCCAATCCTTACCAGCGTAGTCATCGGCTTAAATGCATTCTCGGAGTTGCAAAGCATTTTTCGTAGATAACAATGGGTGAAGTCCAATGCAGAATCTGAATAAACCAACACTATGTTGAATGACGTACAGATCATCCTTGGTCATCCAAAGTCATTTTAGGTCATCCAAGACTATCTTAAGCCAGCGGCGTAGAATGACCTCTGATTAGCTAAAAATCGTGGCTTAGATGTGTTAAAGCCGATTTTCTAGTTTATATCTAACACAAAATCTAATTTTAAGCGTGCCGAGATATTGTAGACTCATGACCCCGCGGACGGCTCCGGTCCGCCCATCGGAGCTAGTTAGGTGTTCGCTGCATTCCGCCTTCTTTTGATGAAATGAAAGATAAATTGCACCAAATTTGCATCATTCGATTCCTTACACTTCAACCAATCCGAATATATAGGTTGTTTTGCGATAGCTTTTTCCTATCGCATTTTCAGAGAAAAAAGTAACGTGTCTACCACCGCGGCTCATGACCTCAGTTTCACCCTCGATAATCCCGGCAGTGAGCATAATTTTACTAAATCTATGGGTAGTGTTACAGAACATACAATTTCGAGTCAACTGATGTATATTTTATTGTATTCGTACCCGCCAACCGTCTTACAGTGAGACAAAACTGAGACCGTTGTGAACTGGCCGCGTCGGCGCGCAAAAACGGCTGACACGGTTTCCGCTATGACGTCATAGCCGGCTACCATGGCAACGCAGAGGAAAATTTGTTACCGTAGGATGCGGAAATGATGCTCGGAAGGGCACATCAGGTTTTAGACGGATCAAGCGAACCATTAGGAATTTATCTTCGGAAAACCCCGGGGGTGGGAGGTTGCATCGCCCCCTCCCCCCATACGGGCGAGGGTTAAAGCGACAGGGCAGGGGTAATAGGCCAAGGACATCTTTCCACATAGTGATTGGGGACGGTCCACAATTCAGGCTGCAAGTCCCCTCCCCTTCCCCGTCAGGTGCCTTCACCGATTGTCTTAACTCTCGCCGGACGTGAGGATCGTCAGATAAACGACTGCCGAAAGGAGTGGTTGCCACCCCAGTCCATTTATCCCCTAATCAAGATAAAACACAGAAACAAGCACGCATGTGCATCCCGTGCTTTTCGGATTACATGCATAATTCGTGTCAACATTTCATGCTAAACTGTTACCTTTATGAAAATCTGCGAAACAGAATGCCCTTTGTTGCATGTCCTACTTGTTATCGTATTTTTTCCCTCTCCGGCTGGGAAACCATGTTTTGCGTCGTCGAATAATTTCCATTTCTGAAATGAGGAGAAAAATGTACTTTTGGACTTATTTAGAGCCGATTCGTGATAATTTGATGTCAGTGAACTCACACGAGGCCACTGATTTCCAAAACACGAAATAGATTTCCAACCTTACGTACGTTGAGTCATACTTCAAACACTGACTCCATATCTCCTCCTACTGTAAAGGAAAATCATAAAACGTAACTTTGATCTAGAAAAGAATTTGCAAGCCCTTCAGAAGGACGTCAGAACTCAGAGACTCAACATTACTTCGTGAAAAGCCGTTGCAAAAGATGTGTAAAAGAGATATGTAGTAAGCTGTTTACCGGCAGTCTACGGAAAACCATATGGGGCGCGATAACATATCCCCCCTCCCCGTCTGGCGAGGTTTAAGATTACTAAGCGGTCGTTGCCAACTCGGGGTGCAGTTGGTCACCACAGACAAAATCTGCTAGAGGTAGTCATGTTTAAGGCCAGCCTTCAAAGCTGATTTTCAGCAGGAAAGGGAAATTTCCAAACCAAACTCAGGGCATCGCCATCGTCTGAATTAAGGCTTGAAAAGGCGATTGCGTGGAATCACACAAACATATAGCAAGTCACATCACAGGGAATCAGGTTTTCGGCGTTAGGTGAACTATACATTGAAACGGGACAAAGACGAGGCAGAAAGCTATTGTCAAGAGATATTTCACTTCACACGCCTTGACTAAGTCAGAAATGCAGTTCAAACTATGCCATATATCGGGATGCTTATTTCATGACATTTTAGTCAGTGTATGGTTACTTAATTTGAAGGCTATTTAAAACTTCTGTAATAAACGATGAACAGTATTGAAATATACCATCGAATACTTTGGCAAAAACGTATCTAAAGAGAGCGTAAAGTAACATTTCGGTCTCTGAAATATTTTTTACAAACATTCATTTTTTCATAACTTTCTTTATCTTCACAAATATTATTTTCTTATAGTGTCCATCTCTGCTGGTTCCAGCATAGAGGTTTGCAGTAGTAAACATATATTAGAAATAATTTTAACTCGGGAATAGTGCTCAGATGCATACAAAGGACGTTTTCTGCTTACACGTTTTTGTCAGGGAGTCCAGCAAGCTGAACTGGCTTATTGCACGCCTTATAAGATGTAAGAGGCTTGTAATGGGATATGATAAAGCAACACAGCAACAAGCACCCTTCATTGCTTTCATCCTCCATGTCTTACGATACTAGATGTTTTGTATGTGCTATTTACAATAGATGAAAAGTTACGAAAGTCATTGGACTACACCCTTAAATAATGAGCCGCCAGTTTGACCATATGTAAAGGTAATTGACAATGGCACGTTGTTTGCAAATGGGCATAATTTTGCCCTATCGCAAGTAGTTTTCTCAGGAAGTTGCTTTTCATTTGCTTGTTTGTACGTAAAAGCGTTTGATTTATGCTCCGTCTTTTATAACTGGATCTCATTCGAACTACGCCGTATAAGACCTAATAACAAAAAAATCCGGTACATTTTGGGCCAGCGACATTCCATCAAGTACCCAAAGAGATCTGATACAAAAGGTCAAAACGATGTTACAGCAACTAATATTATCGCGGTTTGTTCCAAAATCGTTTTACAAGTGAGATGGCATTAGGAATTGTAGGAAAATTCTAGCTTATATTTATGATCATGTGTACAGTTTTCTACTTTTCTGTGGTAGTTTCAGTACCCCAGTATTGGTTGGTCACATCCAAAGATTGGTTAATTTGATATGGGACCACATGGGATGGGCACCCAGAGTCATTTGGAGCTCTTAATAAGCTTATTACTTACTTTAGATAGATACTATACCTTAATAAGCTTACCCTATTAAGAAAAGGCAAGAACTGGGGCCTCCAATCCATTTAAATAAGCTTTCTTCCTGTTTACGATAATGATATCGGAATTCGGGTACGTATGGCTTTTCTAGGGGACATTGCAATAACATGAACACCACGCAGCGAAAGAACCATCGAAGGATAAGGAGAATCATCCATTACTTGGAAGCTTCTCTGCGTTACCTCGAGCCATAAGCTCATCTACTGGAATGCCTTCCCGTCTACCACGTTTCATTCCCTTGTCGTTCGTGCTAGCTGTTCAACCATAACTCCCTGAACACCTCGCTCTTTTCGTGGTTCCAATCATTTACACACTGACTGTTTACACCTATATATTTTGATGCCCAGATTTGATGTTACCGGCTGAAACAGACACGTCTTTATTTACTAAACAACTTTTTACCTATTAGCCATTTGGGTTCGGGCTACGCCATTTTTTCTAGCTTTGCGCACTACTGAAAACAGAGCGAGCCTCGAATTGTCTGTCGCTAACATCTTTCAGCTCCACAGACGGATTTTCATATTGTTCTTGGGAAAAATCTTAGACTGCAGACATTTCATTATAGGCACCGACACCACATGTTCGGCACTTCGTGTTATATCCGCCCTTCCTGCTGCGTAAGAATCATACGGAACTGATGAAGTTACATGCAGAAGAAACAATACTAATGATTTTTAGTGGATAATCTTTGGTTATGTATTTCCTCAGGTTTACCTCTTGCTGTTTTGACTGCTGACGTCCAGTAACTTAGATGATTTAGGGGCATTATTTACGACGTTTCTCAAGCAACAAAGGTTTTTACTAAATGAACATTTGTATTGTAGCTCACATGACGTTTCCTCATGACATCTAAACGGCTACATCTTAAAATAATCAAAAAGGTGTTTGGGATCCATTTTTCATCCTTATCCCTTAGTGACCATTATCATAAGCAGCAGTATTCAGCATTAGCGAATATAAAGATGAGTAAGACTCATTTTGTACACACTAATCTACGTGGACTTATCCTTTTGTCTTTCTCTCGACTGATGGTTTTGCAGTGGTTCAAAGTTCCGTGTTTTGCAAACCATGCAGTTTGGAATATTTGTTGGATTTGCTTGACAGATGTGCTGTTTTTTTTTCGTTTAGTGCAAACGACACACGAGTTCAAGTAACTGGACTTCTTCCAATTTGTTTTCTTCATGAAGACATCACGTTTTAACTCGAAAACTGCTCCTGTTCCAACGATGTAATGCACTAACCACAGCTATTAGCTTCCGAAAAAGTTTCCTGAGCCACAGCCAGAAACTCACCTTTGTCAGATGGGTAGAGGCTTGTGCCGGTCACGATTGTCCCTCCGTTCAGAGCTGAGCTGAGAATCCGTTGCCAACCGATGCCATTCGAACTTAACGCACACGCCAAATGGAATACCCTGCAGCACAAACGCCGCGCCGTCCACTGCCTCACACCACGCGCCGCAGCCGTCACCGCCTCATGATGACATGCGTGCCCCACACCGGTGACCACCATGCGTGGCGCGCACTCCGGTGCCGGTGACGGACCTGACCTGTTTCAGTCGGGCTGCGACTGTTTCTCCGGCACGGCCGGCGCGGCGGCCGGTTTCGCCGCTCTCTCGGGCCTCATCGCGTGCGCCCTGCAGCAGGGCGCCGAGGCCGGCGGCAGGGCACTGGAGTCGCCAGGTCAAGGTCAGTCCGGGTCAGAGTCGAACCAGAGGTTGTTGGGTCATCACGACATCATGATGGTCATGATGTCGTGATGGCCATGAGGTTCAGAGTCACGGGGTCAAGGCAAGTCGATGATCAGTTTCTAAGAGATTGTCAGGTTTTAAGGAGCCCTTGGTCACCATTGTCTGTGAGTTTGTCAGGTCAAAGAAGACCATCGGCTAAGGTCATCGCAGGTATTACGAGAGCATTTCAGAAATTGGCCTAGCCACTGTAAAGTACCTTCACAGTGGCTAGGATTTCCACGCAATACTTAGGAGATGGTGAAAGCTTGACTTCAACATCCAGCGTCATAGACTTCAATTGGAGTTGCCAGTCAATTTCGAGTCATCCGTAATGCTGCCTGATGCGTATAAACCAAAGTGATTGGTTTGGTTTTTGCGCAGGTCATAATCTGAAAGACAGTATCATATGCTGTTGTCATATACACAAATTCGAGACATAGCACGACGATACGGGACAACGAGTTAAAAAGCCCGGATAATCTATGAATGACTCGATCCGGGTACTCTGCCACCTTTCACGCTCGGAACTCACGAGCTACGCCTGCTAGCCCAGAGCGACCTGACCTGCCTGCCGTACCTGCTGTGCTCCATCAACAGCAGGTTCTCGGCACCTCGGGATGAACTCCTTCACAGTGACGAGGCTAGCCAGGTCGGTGCGCTACGTTCTGGATGCCGACGGCAATGTGCAGGCCAATTTTTTTGTAATACAGATCTCGCACAGTTCTGAGATAACAGTTGCAGACTGCTCTCAAATTGGCTACGCTTTCAAATTGGCAAAGCCTGCAGAGTTTGAATTCTGAGTAACCCGTGATCGGCAAGAAAGGCTCGTGGTGCACTGCAGCAGACATCACGTCTTCTCATCACTGCGATTTTTCTTTCTGTCCGGACTAAACTCTTCAGCAGCTTGCCTCGTTTTGTTTCAGTCTACTGGTCTCCTGGTTTCTCAGTCGGGAAGACCGTCACGGAATGGGTTTCGTGACTTTCTGTTCCGGACTGCAGGCATCTGACCGTGACGACTGTGGCGCCGAATTTCCCACCTGCGTATGAAAAGCAAGGCGAAGAATGGCTTGTGAATCAACATGAAGTGACATCGAGCTGGTGTTTACCAGAAAGTTTGTGAAAATACACATGTGATTCGAGCACCAAAGATATGATGTTGCATGCCATTGTGACGGATTTGGGTCTTAGCGTTCTTGGTGACATGATTAATCTGACAAATGGAGAATGTAGATAAGAACGAAATACATACAGAAAAGAACACAGAAGATTTCCGCATCTAACTGAAGTCAGAATTTTCCGTATATTTCCAAACTTTTCGATTTTGGAACGCTGAACATTGGTGGTAGTTTCGGATGCATTGCTGCTTTGAATACTTTTTTCGAAGGATGCATTAGTTTAATTGTTGTTTTATATTAAAAAAGTACATATATTTCGCCGTTAAATGACACGCATCAGACGAATAATATATGTACCTTTTACAAAATAAGGCCTTTTTTACTCATATTTAGTCTAAAGAAGTTCACTCAGTAAATGTGACTTCTGTTATGAGTAAAACGTCAATGCGGAATCATATTTGCATTATTGTACTCAACGGTTTATTGCATCGATGATAAACTGGCAGTGGTTTCCTTTGACGGGCTAGGACGTTTCCTCAGGAAAACCCTTCCTTCAGTTCAAGGATCTGTCCAACGTATGGGAGATACTGATTCATTCAGTGGCATACAAGAAAGCTTTTCGACGTTACACAGTTGAGATGGTTGAGATGGTTGAGACTATGCGGCACTGGGAATGCCAACGTCTGTCCGCAGCCACAAAAACTGTTGATTCAGTCACCCACACTTTGGGTAGTTCAGAATCCCATAATAAATTTCCAAAAGCTGCTTAAGTAGCATACGCTGCCAAAAGGTAAAATTTGCTTTGTCAGTCACGGAATCTTGCTTTGTGAAACATAGCATCGTCGTCATCATTATCATCATCACCATCATCATCATTTTATTGGTCGCGTGGTCATGGTAGAGTGAACTACGCGGTTAACAATCGACCATGCGGCCACTGGGAACGGTGCGAAAGCCTACGCTTAATTCGTGGCACCTCTCCCGACATTTTAACGCTTCAGTTGTTATTGATCGCCGATACAGGTGTCTCTGACCGGTAATTGTAAGGTAAGCATGGCCGCTGCCCAGAGACATCACGCAGTTAAATGAGTCGTTTTGTTTTGGCAACATGATTTCAAAATGTGATCCGTAACTTTCGATAGCGTTAAGATTTCAGCCTCTTAGGATTATGGCCGGGTGTTTGGTCGATGTAAGAGTCGAAAAATGGTCGTTTATTACGTAGGTGATATTGTTAAAAAGCTCAGTTTTGCGTATATTAAATCTGGGACATGCTAGCACATAATAGTGAACGGTGTCGGAAGGAGATCCGGAGCTCCGGGAAGGACTATCAGTTTTCTGTGTTTGGAACTAATGGCCGTTGAAATCTGGCATTCCTAATCTCAGCTGGGTGTGCAGGGTTTTGACGCATTGGTGTCCAAACCCGAAATAAAGATGAGATGTAGCAACACACATGTGCTTAGTGAGAGCAGCTCTGAAAGCTTTAGGTGTGGGTTGGGATCGAATCGCTTCGGGAAGGTTGTTTCACATCCTAGTGGTGCTAGGGATAAAGGGTCGCTTGGATGGAAATGTTCTGTTTGGTGGGTGTGGGTGCGTTCGCGCGTTGTGAAGGCTTCTGCCGGTTAATTTGTGCACATTGCGCCTCGTTTTAAGTGGGTCCCACCCAGAGTCATGTCCAAGAGGATCTGATGGTGTCCGAAATCTTGCTCCCGTCACGAGTCTGGCTGCTCTGTTCTGTGCTCGTCGATCGCTGTTATGGGTCAATCGTAAGTTATGTCGCAGTAGTCGAAGTATGGTAAGACGGATGTGTTGCAAATTTGGTTGAAGATGGTTCAGGGTAGATGTTTGCTTATGGGATAGAGAGGAGCATACTGTCTTCTGAATATCTTATCACCATAAATATTTTGATATGTCTAAATTCAGATGCCAAAGCTTGTCAAAATACTACCGTTAGATGTTGCAGAATGAACAGAAGTTGACACGTTTTTAACCAGCTGCAGAATTAATGGTACAAATAAAAAGTAGTGAACAATATTATGGAGCCATGTGGGCTGTACACATTGTTGCGTATTGGCAAGTCAAATAATGCGCAGCTTCCAGTTATCCGTGAAGAAGCTACATCGATATTTCGGAATGTGAAAACGGTCTGGTTCTTCGATAACCAAAATTTCCAGATAACAAAACTGCTTATTACTTTTTAATAAATGCTTACCAAAACTGACGATCGAGACAGGGTAACGCAAGAGATGTCTGTGAACAGAATTCAGTCATTCAGTCATCCAGTCAAGTGAGCTAACAAAACCCTGCTCATTCGCTCGCTGCGCTCGCTCATTCCGCCTGAATGATGTGACGACTTTTACACGTATCCCTCTTGGGTCAAACCCACACTCATCTCGCATGATTGTACCGACCTCGGCCCATGACCATGGGGCTCGCTTGCTGATGCTGTTTTATGACGAAAAGAAAAATAAGTCCCTCAGATCCATAGATTGAACGTCTAGAAACATACGTTCATTTACAGTAATCAGCCTTGCGAATGCTAAATGCTAGTTAGGACTTTTGTGGCATGATGCATATGCCATGAGCAGGTTGCCGACAGTTCCATGGTCAGCTTGAATCAGTGACCTCTCATAACTGATGCATATTTCAAACCATATGTCAGCTTTATTAAGACTACTTCCATCTTCATCCACGTAGCCTCTCCTGTCAAGCCTCCTGATACTAGGATGTCGCTTCAAACCGGCAAGCACAAAAATGGCATCGACTCGCAACATGATGGCGGTAAAACTACGCTTTGTCGGCATGATAGTGTAGCTATATGGCTTAAAATATGTTCATTCTCAGGTTTCTTAGATGAATTGTGTCATGAATATTCTCACTTAAATGCCTAAATCTTTCAAAATGATTGCAATTCCCATATAAATGCGTCCATTATTATTTTGTAAGCATTATGATGCATTCAAGCCTAACCTTGATAGAGAATAGTTTTAAGATTTTGTGTTGGTCACTAAATTGTTGACCAACGATTCGAAATTGAAAAGATAAATGTGACTGACATTCAATCGGCCAAACAAGGAAACGTGAAAAACTTTAATTCTCATCGATTGCATGATTGTGTTCGCTGGCTACGCTCGCTCATTCCGCCTGAAATAACGGATTTCCATAGGTTTTGTAAGCATTCGTCAACTACTTTTCATCACAAAAATCTGGGTGCAACATAGGTCTAGACATCGGCTCAGCTGGAACATAACCCCAGGCCATATTTCAGTCCAGTAAATATAGAGTCATCTTCGTGTCGTTTGTTTTTTGTTTGCCTCTCTATAGTGAAATCCAAACCACCTTCTGCACTGTTATACCTGTTTAGAATGTTTTTACGCTTTGCACATCGTGCGCAGTATTGTCTCTCTGGTTCAGATCGTGTCCTAGGTGTCCTGTGTCCTAGCCCCGTACTGCGCAGCACAGTTATCAGTGCGCTGCGTTATGGTCTGTTAGCCGAAAACATTGCCTATGTATTCAGCACTCAGAGCCTGCTATATTAACGACTCCTGTACACACGGACGCGGGCATCGGGTCGTTCAGACGCCAGTGCTTACATTGGATGGTCAACATCACAACAAGCGGAGCTAAATGGTTCGCCACGGTGCTTGATTTTTGCACCTGGAACTGACCGGCATGGACGGCCTTTTCGGTCGATGCCTCTAAGCCGTACAACCGCAGGTGCTCTGGGCCACACAGCTGCTTCTGATCTAGCTCAAACGACAGCCACCGTCAAGTGCCTGGTCAACCACGGCTGCCATCACCGTGTAGTAGAAACTGCTCAGCCAAAGAACACGTGAGTGGGAAGAATCCGCGATGTATTTACCGTTGTCTTAATTTAGGATTACTAGAAGGGAGTCCACAAAATGCCGATCTCAGAGTTCCTCCAGGTAAAGTATAAAACTGAAACCAGATTACTTTTGTTGTCAACGACGATGCCACGGACTCTGTTTTGTTTATCTTGAGGTGTTGAAATCCAAAATGTTGCCATTCGCATGGAAAAGAAATAACAAATCATGTGACTAGATTTCTTAAATACCGCGGCTCAGTAGTGCCATGGTGTCTTAAAGGCATAAATGGAATATCTGAACTGATTTGTTTGCCATCAAGAGCAAGTCACATTGGTAAAACTAACTTATGTTCGCCCTTTGATATTCCAGAAAATGATCACTGCCGATCATCCAAACGAAATATTGTTAACCAAAGGCAAAAATGTTCATGGATATCCCTCTCCCATTGCTCTTGCAAGCAATATTCACATTCAGTACATATTATACACATCATACATACCATATCATACACACCATAACATACTTACATATCATACAAATCACACATGACATAACATTCACACAGCTGACACCGAGGTAAACGATGTCCACCACCCATCGGGCTACAAGATGCCGAAACGTACGCGAAAAAGCCCCCGCAGGTGAAACTCGGTTTACGTTAACAGACGTGACATTCTACGACCAGCGCCGTCTGTGTCGGCATCGGAGAATTTAATTCGCTAATGGATGGATCCAAAATGGCCGCCGGCGCCGGTGCCTCCCGCGGACAGCCGGCAAACAACTAGTCTGAGTCCGACGACCCATCCGCAGCGCACATAAAACCGGCGACAAAATTGCCGCTCCGCGACGCTCCTGGCGCGCCCAGGTGCCAACTGCTGCCGGGGGCGTCAGCAGGCGGAAACATGCGCGTTTTGGGACAGATCTGGCCCAGACCGGGTGAGGTCAGAAGGGGAATTTCTCTCAGGCGTTTTGATCCATGGATAACAAACAGCCTAACCATCGTAAACGTAAGAATTTGTCGTCCAGATGGACGAGTGAATTGGTCATATGGCAAGGCTCTAACTGTGAAAAGGAATACTCTGGATTTAAGACTTTGTTATTACGAAACAGCAATGGAAATATCGAACGTTTCTAACGGCCAGTGGAAGAAACGATGACAAACGGGGGCGAAAGCATAGAGAAAATAAGCGATATTCATGATTTCAGAAAATTATGCAGCGTGCAACTTTTTTCTACAGACATTAAAGCATACGGAGCATCCCTGAATAAGCAACGTGATGAACAACCGCATATGCCAAGGAAACGTGAACAGTTAGCATGTTGTCGACTTGCGTAGCATTTTCGATGAGCAGAATGTGCAACACAAGTCTGTACAGCATGCAAACACTATAAGACGTTGCAAAGTCAAAACAGATGACGTAGCAATACTTCATATGCATCACGGAAGCTTAATAGGCTTAGCACCACAGTGCGCTTGCTAATGTTTTGATACAATCTCATCACGTCTGGAAATCTGCACACACACGTTCAATATTCATTAAAGCCTTCTCTGTGATGTCCTACTGCCCATCTTACCCTCGGCAGAGTTCAACAGCCTAACTTGCCCGGGGTCTCCAAATGCCCCAGTGACCCAGCGGGTGCTTCCTCCACTCCAGAGGTCACCGTTGGCCAACATCGCGCCTCGACCGACCCGCCGTCGCAGCCTGTGACGTCACGGCGTCCAGCGGCGCCGGCCGTGCGCAGTGAACCGGAACGGCCGAGCCGGCAGAGGGTCTCGAGTGTGTATGCACTGCGCCTGACGACGGGGTGCAGTGTGCAGAGATAGCCGAGGCGGGGACAAAGCAGACAGTGTGATGCACCACCGCCTGCCTTAAATGTGTTGCAATTACAAGGGCCAGCGCCCACTTGTTCAATGTTTTATGAGGGTAGATATTTTGTAATGTCATCAGATGGCAGGTGATGGAGGCCTCATGCTCTTCATGTCATTTTTCCGCGTTTTATTACCGCCATATGCAATATGCCTATGCATCTGCCGTCACAATGACGCCTTAACGCATGCAAAAAGCTCGTCTATGAACAGCAATTTGTTTTCTCCTGGCTTTCAAAGCTAACGTGTCCCGTTTTAGTTCAGCACATGACTTACCCTGCGCTGATGTCGGTGTCCGCATAACAGAAATTTATGGAATCGTCCCTTAAGTTATCTGGTTCCAAGGAATCAAAATAAGGAAAAACAAGGAAAATAAAAAAATAAGGAGCGCGTCTCAGCGTCTTTCCAGCGGTCGGTTTATATATGGAGAATATAGCTCAACGGCCAGACGAGATGCGTGGGGCTGGCCACCGCGTATCTCCACATCACACCGGTGAGCAAGGGAGACTTGTAACTGGTAAATACAGGCATTCGTCGCCCATAATTTATTCTCCAAAGCTGTCGAAGAATACAGAATTATGTATTATATAAATGCTTGGTGACTGATACGCCATGTACTGCGTCATAAACAGAAAATGTCTCACGAGCTGCGTTAGATGAAACAGCTTGGGCGTTGTAAAATGCTTCGTATGTTTAATGGCAACCAAATCCACAGGGCTGGCATCTGCATCCCGAGAGTCCGTTGAGTGCGTAGCAGAATAAAAACTGTTGGCGTATTGCTCGGTAAATAAGCAACGTAGACTGACCAACAACACAATGCACTTCACGAGGAAACAATCTCTAAGAGACCATATAGCCTCCAAAAATTTGCTGCATCTCTGTTTTTCGCAGAGAGCATTTTTCTGGAACATATACCACATTAGGCTATCGGGTATCACGACACGCTTGTACGGCATTCCTTAAAAAATATGGGAATTAACAGAATTCTTCCACTTTCTGCATACAACACCAGCCACCTGGTTTTGTACTGACAGGACTGGTGAACACATAGGACGTAGAGCGCCGTCTTTGCATCCAATATCTCCTTCGGCCATGCTCGCCTCTATGCTGTCAAATACATCTGCCCGGTTCAAAGCGGCAAAGTATTCCCCGGACGTCTGCGCTGTCATTCGGATTTATGGAGCCGAATTAGCGATGGCGGATCTCTTTGGTACAGCCCCCAAAATACTGCGGGCTGATTAACTCGCAGAAGGATACAGAGTCTGGTAAACAAGAACGAAATTAACTAGCCTGATGGCGCAGCCCTGTTTTACCGTGCTGCATTTCGAGGAGGACGCGTTCTGGCTTCTGATTGGCTGCTGGCGCTCCCAAATATTGAGCGCCGCCGATGTAGACGGCCAAGCCTGTTTTTCGAGTATGTCAGAAGCACTTTTGCCCAGCCCCTCCCACTCAAGACAGCGCGATTCGTCGGCGGGCTGGAAATTTTGGAAAGCGTCGCCGCCTGCTCCAATCATAGCGCGGCAGGCGCGTCTCGTCGGCCAATCAAAAGGGAGAAAATGATTCTCTTTCGGCGGTGGTGTAAAATGAGCTCGGAGCGCGGGATGAAAGTAGAATTTCAGCTCGGGCTTAATGACGTTTCTGCGCCGCTTTGACAGCCGACGCCGAAATAAAGCCGACGGAAATTCGAAAACGACGGGAAAATGTCCGCTCAGGCGAGCCAGTTGGAGCCGTAGGCGGCGAGGCCACGACAGGAACTGCGCCTATATCTGAGATGGCGGACTGGGAGGAAACGCCCACCTTTAACCACAAAGCTGGTGGCTGTACATATACCATAGCACCAGGAAAGCGCTGAAACTGGTGTCTGAACGTCGTGGAAGTCATAGGCTGAATGTATATGCATACCTCGCAGAGTTCCGGCACCGTGAACGGCCCACTGAAGCTACTTTCAGCTCTCGTGCAACATTTACAGGAGGGAAACACGAGTGGGTGCATGCTACAGAACATAAAGCATTGGTTAGCTTGGTCCCACGTCGTCTATTTGTCGGCTGCCAATATTCGCTTCATAACTCTCGTTCTATAAGAATAGCTGCTTCCAGAATTAGGAAGCATAACTTTTTTCGTTAGACGTTCCATAGAATTGTGAGGTGATTAATGTACGGTTTATTCACAACCGGGTTTAAACCCGACTTGGGCTCGTCGTCAAGGGCACGGAGCAGACAGTTCAGGATACACGGCAACAGTGGTTATGATCACCCGCCCAGTGGTCATGCCCAACAAGAATAATATCGACGTTGAAACATACCAAAACAAGTGTGTGAGGGCAGTTTTGCTTCCATTCGTGCGAGACCACTACCCAGACGGCCAGGACGTCGTCTGGCCAGATTTCGCGAGCGCACACTATGCACATGAGACCCTAGAACTGCTGGAGAAGACCAACGTCCCTATCAAAGCACGGGACACGAACCCTCCCTGCATCCCCAGCTCCGTGCGTGGAAGACATGTGACTATTGGTCAAGCAGAAGGTTATGCAAGGGCTGGCAAACACGCTCAAACCATCAGCTGAAGGTTAGGATCCATAAAATCATCGGAAAAATCGACCCGGAGGTGCCGCGCAATATGATGGCGGAAGTCCATTCGCGAGTGCGCTTAGCTGGCAAATATGGCGTGGCTTCTCTAAACCACTGACTGCGTCGTGATTGCACAAGTACATCGCCTCATATCAGGAATCAAATTTTCCCCTAAAACAAAGTACTTATCCGGTACTCCTTGTATTGTACATATAGATATTCTTAACCAACAGTTATGGGGTAATGATCGCCACCATATGTAATTTTGAATGTGGCGTGACATGCTGCCTTTATACGTGCTGACTTTTAGCGAGGCTTCAGCCTTCACGTGGTCGCATCGATTCCGACCTGGGAAATGAACATAACGATTCTTACCCAGTCAAAATTGTGAGCAAACTCTGTCAGGAACTTTTCTTCACCTCAGCCACCAAGTGAATGGGTGAATGTTTCTTAATCATATTTCTCGTTTCGAAAAGTACGGAGTAAAGCTATCTTAAGAATCCCTGCCGATACTCGAAAGATTATTGAAGAACAGATTACACCATGTAAGGTTTGTCCTTTTCAAATAGGTTTGGCTCATTACATGTAAAAATCACAACTTTGTGTAGTCTCTGTGACGCACAAACGTCTCATTTTCATTCAGAAAACTGAATTTCCATCAAGGAGAATGTTTTGATACATTTGAATCCTGCGAGCTGTAACAACTAAAACCGCAGAGCCTTACAGCTGCTTAGTTAGATATTCTGTGTTTCGAGCATCATGAGTTCATCTTTTGTTTTAACGCTGGACATGTAAATGTCCAGCGTTAAAGCGTTAAGAGCCCAGAAAATAACGCAAAGGCTGCATGGTTTTTCAATGGTTGTTGCTTGCATTTCCAGGAACTTGAAACGTTCACGAAATGTACAAAAAAAAAGGAAAACAACGACTGGGGGAAAACCATGCTGCAAACATGGCCACCGCCTGGGAACAAACTGAAGGTTTATTGCTTGCATTCCCAGGTCAGTCAGTGGAACAGGGAAAAACATCATATGTATTGATAAATTTGTTATTGGAGCTTCATGTTAGGACGGGACTTTACCTTTGTTGAGGACTCTCGTTCTTTCATTTACTTCCGTTCACTATCGACTTTCATTCACTATCGTTTAGGACCTTCATCAAAACAAAAAAGTGATGTTTGCCCCTAACAGCCACTTTCCATTCCCCAAGATATTATATACGGTTGACTGCAACACTCTAATGCCTTTAAAGTACCTCGCTATGGAAGCTTTCGAACTCCTGGGATTTTTTCCGCGTTTTTCGTGAGCAAGTCGCGAACTTCTTGATAGCTGAGAGACGTTTAATCCTGACAGAATAATGCCACAACTGATTTTCACAAAAGTTGTTTGGGACCATCGCGTCTTTCCACGTGACAAAATCGTGACGTTTCGTTCCGAACAACCTTCATGTCATATATTCAAACTCTGTGTAGAAACATAGTACTCACCCGTTAGGAGGTGCTCCAGAATGTTACGACATGAAAAAACGCACCCAAAGTTCGAGTGATTTGACAAAATCACCTATGTCATAGCCAGTATTGGAAGGTTTTCAGCCACTTGCACATACATACCACGATACAATGTGCAGTGACGCCGATACACACGAAAAAAGAAACACGAAGTTTTTGGTGGTTTCCGGCAAAACTCAGCTATTAATGATGTAGCTCATTGCCTCAGAGGCCATCTAACAGCAGTTTTTACATGCATCGGTTGTCGGGTATTCACACGTACTTGGGGGGGATTCGGTTCCTCTGGCGAGTTTTTGGCGACTCGGAAAGCTGACCTAGGCAAATGAGCAAACAATGGTTTGGTTTTTAGCGTGACCATTTTGAAGAAAATTCTTCCCAAAAGGCACAGAAGAGTGACAAATGTCGTTTCTGCAGGGTTCTAGGTTGCTAGCGTTTGCAGGCATTTTGAATACAATTCTCGATATTTTCCACTTACATCGAATGTGTTGCAGTGTTTTAAAGTCGAAGACATCCATTGACGCAATGGCTTTACATATCTGCCTGTGTCGTACATTACAAAACCAACAATGTAACGACGATGCGGCCACATTCATACCATGACAAATTTGAGCCATATGGCTTCGTTTCTACGATTATTTGAGATGAAGGTGATATTTGGAGAGATAAAAATATTTTCTCTTCAAAAACGTTTTTAGCAGGAATTATGTAAGAAACTAATTCGTCCTGTATTTTATTCCAAGAGTTGTAATACTCATCACCAGCAAATTATATCAATTAATTCCTAAGACATAGAACGTACTGGCCAAACTGTCCCAGAATATATTGAGCCGATTTGTTTTATCACCACCATACTAAAATGTCTTCGAGTTTACAAATGGGAGGTACAAAAAAAAAAACGCACGCATACTTGGTGGTTCTTTCATTGATGCGTGAATGCTTGATATGTGCTTCAGAAGACGGTGCTGTGTTTAAATTCCCAAAATCGTCTTTTAGTACAATGCTTTGATTTAATTCCGAAACCTTAATATGTTGTCTAGATGCCACCTTGGCCAGCTCGTAAGCTTTTCCAGGACACACGATATTTACATAGCCTGAGCTATTTGGGACCGCGATTATAACAACAACATTGGGCATTTCACCACGATAAATATTTTGCTCTCATTCACCATGGTATGAATCTACTTCATGAAGCGTAAACCAGGAACTGTATCATTATGCAGTGTTTCTTGGCGTAAGGCATTAATGCGGTATTCTTTATTGGTGGAAATGCCCTAGCCTGATGATGACTTCATACCCACGCGTACATATTTCATGGAACACTTGGATTTCCTGTGAAGAAGCTTTCAAAAAGATGCTATAGAATCACCGCTTTGCAAAGAAAACGTTCATCTTCCTTCATTGGTTTACATGGTATGCGCAGTGATCTGGCTGGCCGCCATTTTGTGCGAGCCCTGCCACCAAGCAGATGTGCGCTATGCACAGCATGGGCTTTGCCAAAAGAGGAAACAGGGGAGAAGAAACGTATTCTCAGAACTTTATCGGAATGACACACTGAGCCCAAGCGTACTGATGGAAAGAGCCGCAGTTAACAGTCCAATGTCCCCCTTCTCTTATTATGAATCCATGCTATAGTTATTTTTATGAAGGGGCAAGAACAAAGTGGTCACAAAGCCCTCCTCCTGTCTGTGTCCATTTGAGGCTTGAGTAATTCACGCATGTTTCTATTCTTAATTTCCTGAACAAACATATCTCGGCCACAGTGACCGGTCATATACGGGGGCTCTCTGGTGTATACACATTCCACATAAGCACAACAACGCCGCATCCCCCCCATGAAAAATGGTCAACGCAACGTTGCTAAAAACGAGCCTGAAAAGCTGCACCAACGTGAAAAATGGCGTCATAAGCTAATACATGCGCCTAGTAGGGAGTTACGACAACTCGAAAGACATCGATGATAGCCTTTCAAGTACTAGCCTTCAAGTACTCAAGTACTCCTTCAAGTACATGTAAGCTTCACACGTGCATGGCAGTCATTTAAGTGAAGATGCCTTTTCAAAAATGCATTCGTGGCTTCTAGGGCTTATATGGAACAAAATATCTAGTGAGCTAAGTAACGAATAATTCGTGATGAGAATACCTGGGAAAATTTCAAAGGGGACAATGGAAGACATTTACATGGACATTAATCTATGCATAGTTTGCTTATTAATTCTTTCAGAGTAATATTACAGTGGCTCGCCAATGTACTTCACACACTTTGCTGATATATTATTACATATATTAAAACACAATTGTGATTTAGTGGCAAGTCAGTTCAGGAGCCAATAAAAGCCTGTCGCACTTAACCGCACCGCTTCCAATCACTTTTCCAAAGTTAGTTAACGCCAGTAACCTTCCCAGACTCCGTATTTCGTCAAAAAAACCCAAGGGCCGTCTTTAATGACAGTGACCTCCGGTACAAGTTAGTTACCCCGCAGGGCCAGTCGAGCCAGGATCAATGGCCAGCCGGTCAGTCGGCGGCTTTTACGGCTGATCCCGGCACCTGCAGAAAAGGCCGCGGTATCGCGCTACTCGGCCGGAGAAAGGCGCTATGAGGGGGCAAGGGGATGCGGCGTTGTAGTGTTCATGTGTAATGTGTATACACCGGAGGGCAGTCCTGTTTATGACCGGCAACCGTGGCCGAGATATGTTTGTTTAGGAAAATTAGTATAGAAACATATGTAAATTACGCAAGCTTCAAATGGACTCGGACCGAAGGAAGGTTTTACGACCACCTTGTTCTTGCTCCTTCATAAAAAATAAACTCTGGTATGGATTCATAATGAGGGAAGGGGCGGCAATGGCATGTCAACTGCGATTCTTTCCATTAGAACGCTTGGTCTCAGTGTGCAATTCCGGAGAAGTTCTGAGAACGCGTTTCTTTCCTCCTGTCTCCTGTTTTGTCAAAACCCACGCTGTGTATTTGTGTATAGCGTACGTTGGAAGAGCTATCACGATAACCTATGCCGACGTAATCAAACAAATATATAATCTGTATCTAGCATGTATGTACCGGGTTCTTTACTGATGGAATAAAGGAGAACCCAGTGACAGACCTCTCACTGAGGCTGCAGTGTCCTTTGTTTTGAAAACGGAACGTAGGAATTCCTATGTTCCATAGAAACATAGAAAAACGGAACTCGCGAATTAACTAGACACCATTGCAAAGGGAAACTGCTTTGCTCTCCACCACTACTCCTCAGGCTCTTCCAAATCAAAGACTGACTTGAACCGCAGTTGGGTTAGGACATTTTGAGTTTTTTATGGTTTTTCTTTCCATGACGCATCCTTGATTGTTACATATAATACCGGAAACATGGGCAAAAAGTTTCCTCTAATCGCCTGTTCTGGTTAAGCCCTATGCTGCAAAGTATCGTCCCGTTGAATCCGACATCGGCATTCACAGGCACCTCACTCTTTTCCCATTGTTTAGAAAAAGTGCAGCAGCACTACTAAATCAGCAGCCGCTGAACACAGGCATACCCGGAAAGCTGGTCGTGGGGACAGCTCACTCGTTTCCAGGTGGCGGAGCCTACCTGCGCGTTGTCTTCTCGATTCGGCCAGCGGCGCCGCGCCGCGCTCTTCAACGGTGCAAACAGAGCCCTCACCTGGCGCCCCAGGCGTGAACCCACCAGCTGCCCCGGGGCGTGATTCCGTCTCAGCACCGCCAGCCACACTGCCCCGCCGCCCGCCAGTGCAACATTGCACCTCTCCCGTGATCGACAGCTCCAATCGCCGTTTCTATGCAAATTATATCGCCCAAACGCATTTCGATAGCGGCTAATAATTGTCCTGGCTGCGAGCAGCGGCCAATGCCGCGCCGAGGTACAGGCAGCAGGCGCAGATGGGGACACCCTGTCATTACCGCCCGAGGGAAGCGGGGGCCGGCCATTGAAAATGTTGCACGCAGCTGCGGCGCCGGCCAAAAAACGGCCTGCAACAGAGTGGCGCGTCCGGCGGCGGGGGGCGATGAAAGGATTCCGGCGTTCTGTCTGCGGCGCCTGCCTGTCGACGGGGCAGAGTCCACCGGGACGGAGAGGGACTCTGCTGCTGGGAGTCCACCGGGACAGAGAGGGACTCTGCTGCTGGGAGTCCACCGGGACAGAGAGGGACTCTGCTGCTGGGAGTCCGACGGGACAGAGCGGGACTCTGCTGCTGGGAGTCTGCTGCGACGGAGAGAGACTTTGCTGCTGGGAGTCCACCGGGACAGAGTGAGACTCTGCTATTGGAGGTCCACGGCTGATGCCGATGATACGCAGTGCAGAGAGTATGGAGAGGAATGCATGCTTTTAGGCGGTGAACTAGTCACCATGCTCTCAAAAAAGTTCATATTATCCCTGAGATGTACCAGCGATGTGTTTTCTTTATGTGACTGTTTTTTGCTGTCGACCATCCATCATCTGGTGATCAGGAGTGCTTCCATTCATATTTTCCTCGACGCGAGGAACATTAGGCTATGCTTAGAACCGTAGACCACGAACTAGTTTAATCTCATATAACATATATAACACAATGGCCAACATAGTGCCGGAATGTAGCAGTCTTTCGAGAATTTGCCGTGCTAGACGGACCATGATTCATGTGTCAACATTACGCTGGTAATCCAAAAACGCCAGATTTATCGATGCGGTTAGATAAATCATATGATCCATTTCAGAAACATAAATTGGTATGCAATTACCAGCTATGAAGCATACTAAACTTTGCTTAACCCTATCGCCGTGCTCTGCATGTTTCTCAGTCATATCCACTGCAAGAATGTCCTGGAAGAGGCGATGTAGCTGCTACCTATAGCTGGTAGCAAAAAGCAAACGCTTTTGTAAATAAAGAGCTCCGCGAGACGTGTCGTTAAAAAGGCTTTTAAAAATGCAAAACAGCAAAAAAACAGGGAAATATCCGTAAATGGCCCACGGGTCACCAAGGCACCTGATTGGTCGCTGGGTCATCTGGAGAAGTAATTACGCCCCATATCGATGTCGTCAGATCGATATAACCTCTTCCATATTGCGTTACATCCCCTAAGGCACCGGTTTTGTGCCATTCACTATGTCTGACATGAATCCTTCTGGAACTTTTATTGCATTTTTGCATTTGTACAAGGAGCGAAACAAAGGTTATGCATTGTGAATCCGGCTGCTGCTCTACACGTGTGAACATATAAATGAAGCATGGATCATCAGTTTTTTTTAAAAAAATAGCCATAAAACTAGTTCGCTGCTTACGCAAAACCCAAAAACCGTTTGAATCAAAGCTGTATTAAAGACAACAAAACATAATATCTGTTTTCACAGCTGTCAAGTTACAAGTGTGACCTTCTATGAACGTAGATTCTCATTCAGACAGGGTGAGCAACTGAGCAAAGCGAATGACTGAAGGCAGTCCTACAAGCGGCACAATTTGGATTTCCAAATGCGTGATGTTGCTTGTTTCCTTGTATTTCGTAGGATTGTCCATGAACTTATACGACAAGAGGGGCATGTTTACTCCCAAATTTTACGCTGGCGAATTCTTTGTCGATTAGAACGCGGTTACGATAGGATTTGTACCGTTGCATTTTAGAGTGAGATCAATACTCGCAAACTGCTGATAACGCAGAAATATGTTGGCAAAAAGTGCTCGTACTTGGATCTTCGGTGTTTTGGTAATCTTCTGGCGGAAAATATGATAAATGCCAAGCAAAACGAACAAGAAACCCAATCCTGATGATTCCATCGGAAATCGGTAGAACGTGTCCTTCTCATCCAAACATAAATTCTGACCTATTATACTGACCTGTGACGCCACAGGTCAAGAACATGTCACAATTTATGATTGAGAAATGTGCAATGCCTTTAATAAGATCTGGAAAGTGGATCTCTTAAGCGAAAGCTTTTAAACGGGAGGAATTGGACCGATTTCTCACAGCTTGGCGTATTTGATATGATATGATATTTGATTTGATTTGATAGTGCAGTAAAAGCTATCCAAAGCAAGCCTGAGAGAGTTTTGAAACCTCCGATCGTGAAATTACGGCCGGCCATATGTGTAGCAACAACGGTCAGACGCTAAGAGTGCTATCGTATTATAGGCCGACCTTTTTTACTCGGATTCGACTTTCTCCCTTTCCTTTTGCGTTGTTTCAGTTTGCAGTCACGTGCACATCTTGCGACACGATCTTTAAGTCTCGTATTGTCCTCAGTTTGGCGGCCGGTTACAGCGCTCGGTCGGCGCGGCCCGCCAGCGCCCGGCGGCGGCCGATCCGGCCGACAATGTCCGGCGGGCCGGTCCGTCTGATGTGTACCGCGTCATAGACACCGAAGTATTTGTTGGATTAGTGTGTTTTTGGTACCTTTAGTTGCGAAACTTAGCAAAAATGTTACGGTCGGAAAGTAATCATACCATATGATTCCGTTGGATTTCAGCTGTAGGATACCTTTCAAAATTCATAGCATATTTAGATCGTCAAACTATCAGCCCCGTATTGCTAAATCTGGTCACAGAAACGACAAAGCACTCACATCATTCGATTGCCTGTTCATTTGTCTAAAAGATAACGTGCGTTTTCCTAGGTTTTGCTTGGAGGCTTGGCTACATTACCGAAAAAAGTCACTGCGGACCGGCCAACTCGCGCTGATGCAGGTCGCCTGATATTGTGACGGCAATATTTTGCTTCCAATTTCTGCAAAATTCAATGCATGAGAATATTTTACCGTGCGACCAGCAACTTAATCAGATGACAGGCACTGAATGTCTGATGGTGTCATCGTACACCGCTCGGACGCAATCAGCAAACAATGTAGGGAGAGAGGTAGTTTTATCGCCTTCCCGGCAGTCGCGGGTTAAAGAATCTAACTGACCGTCTGCCTGCCCGTTTAATCCTTTAGGCAAGATGGCTAGTCGCATTGTTTCCACAGCACACTTTTGCTGTGTGTTTATTATATGTCAATTTATTTGACATAAAGTGATTACAGGATCAGTCGATAGAAACACATGTCAACTGCCTCCCACGTCGTCTGCATCACGGCATGCATCCCATAGCTAGTTGGTATGCACAGCGAAAAAGGAGGATTTTAAGATTTACAACTGTATTAATTTACAACTGTAAAATAAAATCACTTGGAAAAATTTTCTAAAAAAGGCCGTCATGTCCAACAATATATAACGTATTTTTCTTAATTTACTAACATATATGTAATGTAACATAAGAGCATATGTGCAATGACAACGATGTTAACAAGGTTTCCTGGCGTGGTGTGAGACTGAAAACGAGCGACAAGGGAACCAGGTTATTTGCAGGAAAGAAGTGGTATATAAATCGACTTATCTCCGAAGTTCCAATGTAATGAAATCAAAAGAATGATGGTTGTTTCAGGAGGGTTGGGGTGCATCCATGCTGTACCTGTCCTTTGGCAGGACATCATAGAAAGGATTTTGGAGCAAAGTATTGAAATGTTACAGAGAAAGGCAGCCAACCCCAAATGTATGTCTAAATGCCTATTGAGATCTGTATTTGTTGTAGGCTTCAAAAACTTTAAACTCTAAAAGGCGATTCGTCTTTCAACATCTTTCATCATGAAGCAAACTGAACTGCATGTGCGCGGGCTGTAAAAATGGTGTGGGTAATGGCATATGCTTAACGTATTAAATGCCCATTATCACATCAGCTATTTAGTCCCGGTATGGCCTTCTGAAATTTCGCGTAAAATGGCTACATGTTTCGACCTGATCGTGAGAGCTCCCCTTACGGAAACGACACGGCACTGTTCTGGATGCCCTTGCATTCTGCCACCCATATGGCCTCAGAACCTGGGAGCATCGCTCCACATACAGGTGCTTTTGTTTAATGTTACTATTAGTTTCATGACCTCGCTAATGGCAGATGGCAGTAACATATGTGATTGGCATTCCTCACTTTCCAGGAGTTCCATGACGATGTGCGATGTGATGAGGTGCTCAGAGCTTCAAGTAAAGCAGCCAGATAACCAAATATCGGGATGCAGTGGCAATCATGAAATAATAATAAACGAAATAAACCACAACAGGGAAACTAATCGATCAGTTAAGTGCAAACTCATGTCTACTCCCTTTTGCGTTTGTCAATTGGCCTTTGATTATGGAAGCCTGAAATCGATTTTGATTGGGTTTGATCGCGTTTTTTTATTTGATCGCATAACATTCCTTTCTAAAATAATAGCAGAAACCTTTGTATTGAACAACTATTTTATCTTAAAGTTCTGCCTGACTGAAACGAACTAAGCTGGTGAACTAAACTTTGTATCAGAGTCTTTTGCAACATTTTTCCTTAGTTCTGTTCACCTATGCATGCATTAAACAAGGTTTAAAATCCTTCTCCGACACTTGAGAGTTTGATAATCAAGATAATGAACATTGAACTGGTTACACAGATTAACGCTCGCCGGACAGGAGGGATCTTCTCTCACACCGAAGACGACGGGGTGGTAGGCACACCATCGCCATTTGGCCCCTAATTGCGCCTTTAGACAAAGAGCAATCGATAGCTCTGTGCCCAAGAAATCCAGAGGTGCTCGGTTTGATCCCATCAGACCAATCAGTGACCTGAAAGGTCAGGTCAGCCTTTATGCCTGGGAACATTAAATCAATTTTTCGGAGTTGGAAACGACACTTTTGGGGTCAAAGAGGTCCAAAATCGTGCACTTGTCATATTCAGAGACAAAAAGTAATATACCAACGTTTTAAGGTCAAAATACTTCATCCTCGGTCCATGACCCAGTTTGGCCTTGAAAAGATCATTGAGCTATTTAAAGTGACCTGCTCACATGTTGATTACCATTCTGAACCGATTCCATGCCCGTCATCTGCCATTTATGCATTTATATTGCCCTAAAACAGTAAAGAATCGATATTTGGCACAAAAATCGCTCTGCAAGACTTCGGAAACGCCGTTATAGTTCGATGACCTGAAACGACCTGGGGCCATTTTTTTTTCGAAACATGCGCAATGAATGTATCGTCAGATATACCAAATTTCACGGCGCTGTAGTGCGCCGTTTTCCCGTCGTCCCAGAAGCATTGCTTGGGGGATGGTATCCACCCCCTCGGTCGGCTAGGGTTAAAGCAGGAGTTTTTTTACAGAGGAAGTCTTATACCGTGTAGGATTTTTGTTGCGCAAGTTTCCCTATTCCTGCGTAATTTCAGGCCAAAAAAGGAGAAAATTTTACAGAACGTTTGGTTAAATGCCTCTTTTTAATGTCCAACTAAACTGGATTGTATCGCAGATTAACAGTGCATGTCTAAACGTATCAGAATGTACCTTTGTGGGCGCACTGCGTCCGATGCAAACCTTCGCAGCCTCACATACAGAATATTTGGTTGTTTTGGAAGCAAATGTGAATTGCATCAACATTTTCAAATAACTTTATAATCATCAGAACCAAGCTATATAGAAGTGCAATCTATCACGAAAGCCGTCAGGCAAAGATCCCCTGAAAACGGGCTGGTAATCAGTCAATCTTCAAACTTGCCAACTGGCCAAGGTTTCAGAACTGTCTGGCTCACCTTAAACTGGTTAGCTGTATTCAGCAGACGTCCCGGGTTTCGCCGGTGCAAGGCTCATGCATGCTGTAGAACAGGCACATTGTCCTCTGACATTCACAGGTCTTTAACTTCAGTAGCGGCAACCTTGATGTTATCTTTTAACCAACCGCTAGCAAGCGCACATTTCTTTTAACCAAAGAACGAACACGCGCGCTCTTTTGGCCATGTCATTGCTTTTTTGCGCTGATGATGTCAAGCGAAGCACACAAATACCGCCACATGAAACCTAAATCTTCCGTATTATAATGACTGCAGGGTGGCGAGTGTTGGCCAAGTATGAAGTAGGTAGGAACTGGACCTCGTCAGCTGCTTCTCTTTCTACATTCCTGTTCAGCTTTATTTATTTAACCGTTTGTACATGTTAGATGGGTATGCGCTTCCTCGTGGTTTTCCTTCATCATAATGAAACAGTTTGCGGTATCGCTCTTAAATATGAAGAGGAGCATCAATGGAGTCAAAAAGCTGTTTATATTGGCTTCCCGCTTTTGACATGATCATGGAGAAAAAAATAGTCCTATTGATACAGGGAGAAGTTAAGTTTCGGAGGTAGTTAAATGACCGACAAAAGTCCAGCATAAAAGTTCGTTGATGAGGGACCTCCTACATCTTAGAACCAAAAATTCGCATCGTTCAACAAAGACTTCAGACGTGCATGGAGTCTGACGGAATGTCGGTGACGAGGGTACATGAATGGTGTTACAATTTGTGGCCGTTTTCCTCCTTAGGACTGTGACCTGGCACACTCTGGTTCTTGATCACGTTGACAGGTACGGAGAAGAAATGAGAGTCAGAGTCTCGGTAATAGCAGCTCTTTATGCTTAGAGGCAAAATTAACTAAATCTTCTTTGCTGCGCAAACGATTTCACTGCCGCTTCCAGAGTTCCACAAAACCTTCGACCATGGCCCCCGTACATAAATTTTAATTAGAATACCCCACGCGAAAACAGGGACATGCTTTCCAGATTTCTTTCTATGAGCCTGAATTTTATAGAACAGTCATACACATGGGCACTGGTTTCACACTCATAATTCTTATTGATTCGGCAGACATTAACTATTCGCCAGTCGACCCAAGATGGCCTCACATGATTGCATCATGAATGGGGCACCACTTAGCACTCACAGGGTCTCAGAGTCTCACAGACTCGCGGAGTATCGGTCCAGGTCCCGACTGAGCCCATCGCTGAACACCAGCCCGTGGTGCTGGGGCTCCCAGAGAAAGGTGACGGTCATCTTCACTCAAAGAGAGGTCGTGGAAGAGAGTCGACTGGGACGCTCTCTCACTGGAACTGCCACTGGCAGACTGGCAGCCGATCTGCCAGGACCGTGAGCGAGAAGGTCGCTGCGTTAATGGAGGTCCGAGAAGATGCGGTCGACAGGCATTGTCCGTTCGTAACGGCAATGACACTAAGGCTGTTCCGCCCGTGGCTTCGAAACAACCCCGAGATCAGGGCTCCAGAACTGCGACGAGGCCCAGAAGATCAGGAGCCGCCGCTGAACCACTGAGCCGCGCTGTGCTCATCAGCAGCCGCAAAATCGCGTGAACCGCACGCTCGTCGCCGCGCACCGCTCATTTCCGTGCGACGGCCTCGTGGGCGGTGATCTGGACCACATGAGCGGGTTGGGGTACAGCCAGCTCGGAAGTTCGACAATCCTAATGCAGACGCAGCAATCGAACCAAACGCTTTCAGTGCACATTGTGCCGGTGTTGGCCCCCGCACCGCGGCCGCAGCGGCGCCGGTGCTTGTCCGGCCCCGCCTCCGCCGTCTTCAACCTGCGCCCTGTGACGCTGCCGAATTGTTCACTGCTTTCAGGCGTCTGCGCCCTGCCGGGGTTGTTGGCAGTAGCGTAGCTGGAGTGGGGTCGAGGGGTCAGAGGTTTTCGGAAACCGCATGCTATCGCAGATGATTTGTTTAAGAGATAAAGGTCTTTTAAAATAAAAAGGAATGCAATTTCATTTCTAAAATCTCCAGGTGTGCTATTTGTTAGGGTCAAATTCCCAATGTATGCAATAAAATGGTAACAGTAGTATCAAGCTTTCTTATTTTAGCTTTGACCCGCTTCCCCTACGAAAATTCTAGCCGCGCTATTGGCTGTTAGTACTGATGGCATTCCTCTCTTCGCTGAGGAGAAGTGTAATGCCGTCATAGGCCTGCTCTTCTTAAACATCACGAGCTGCCATCATCGTAACATGTACTCAAAGATTATTGAAAATTATGTATGCGTTCAAGTATATCCTTACGTACTCATATACAGGTATCCTTCCAGACTAATTACCGACCCAGCCACTCCGTGAAGGATGTCCTGCTCAACGTTACTGGTCGCGCCATGTCCCTGACCACCATCGACCTTAGCAAAGCCTTTCACAAAGCTTCGATCACGGCGCCCTCCTGAGCAAACTAGAAAGGTATGACACGCCTTCACAGTGGTTTGTGTGTTACCCCAGTGACCGGAGGCAGACGACAACCTAACCTACCCCTACTTTGAGTTTTTCAACAGATTAAATACAGCGTATGTTGATGAACGAAAATTTATATTTTTTTACTATTCATCAAATAACAATTAAATGTATCTCAATGCACATAGGTGAAAATATATACATACAACTAGATGGAAGATATAAAGACAGATAGATACATCACTTTATGCCTTATTCTACCTTTTTTATTACTTTTGGTTATTATTGCCCATTTCCCTTTAAAACCGGCGGAAAATATTGAGGGGACCCAAACCAACATTTGAGGGTTCAAATCGACAGAGGGGAAGAGCCCTCTCAAAAGAACACAAATCGACACTCCTGGATAGGTAGTTAGGGTGCCTCGAGGGTCCTGCTCCTGTCCATGGAGTGGCCGAAGGACTTGGTGAGCTCAGTCATGTTTCTGATCATTACAAACGACCTCTTCAGCTTCGGGCTCCGAGAGCGCCTTCTTTCCTACGCCGGCGACATCCAGCTTCTTTATTTCGCCACATCAGATATCCACGCCTACCATGCCTCAAGACCCATGACGAGGACTCCTTCAGATGCCTTCAAGCCTGTTTTGGGTCGAACATCCCCCAAATCAACCCCAAGAAAACGGAGACCATGCTCATTAGTATTAACGTTTCGATAAAAAGATGCAACACTTTCATGCCGATAGTTCTGCTTCAAAAGTGCGTTCAAAGACTTCTTTGATAGTACTCGGCACGCTCTTTGAACTCTACGTTGTAAGAGGATCCTTGCTTAAGTGTTCAAAATCTGACCTTCTACCAACGTCTTGAAGCGATGGCGCTGTACGTTTTTCATTTCGGGACGGTCACAGAGTTCGGGACGGCGACGCCCTCCTCCCTCGCCTCGACTTGGTCCCCAAAATAACGAAAAATACTTTGGATTTCCGCCCCCCTTCCCTCGCTAACTAGGACTAACCCTTGGAGTCATACAAAAAATGGACAGGAATGCACTGCAGGGCCAGACTAGTAGTGATAAATATTTAATCTATCTCTATAAAAAGTATCATTCCCATAACTTCATGATGATGGGGTCCCAAACGAAAGAAAACCCAAACAGATTCTAAGAACTGCTATGAAATTTAATCGATGCCGCTAAAAATTCATAGTCAGGCTTCAACGCGCAAAACATGGGTAAGATCCCAGCTTACGTCAGAGACTTACCGCTATTAAATCAGGAAGGGAAAGGATAAGGTCTGGTCTAAGCGCTACGTAGTCATAATCCTTTTACCTCAGTGGATAGCTACATACTTGCGGTTCAAACCGTATACCTGCATCAACCAGCGCACTCCCGAGTGTCTCGATTGCCCCTTGCTTACCGGGGGGTCTGGACCCCAAAATCTTGAGCATTATGAGATCTACGGAGATAAAAGCGACATCAACTGAAGTTTCATCAGGTCATGAAGAATGGACGGAGTCGGTGTTTTAGGGTCAAGAGGTTAAACAAGGTCACGTCATGACGTCAAAAATATGCGGGCCAAAAAAGCAAATATGATGGTCCTTGATCTGATCTTCGGTAATGAACAGCCCAAAAAGGGCCGCCAGAAACGTCTTTCATTATCAAAAGTAATTTGTTTCTTCCTCAGGTCACGTCAGGTCAGGTCAACAGCCATTGGAATACAACAGTGATTTCTGTCGAGACTGGAACTCAAGTAAAGTTACGTCAGAAACACGTTTACGAATCGCCATTGCAAAAGTTAGGTTATATATGGCAATTTTTGTCAGAAAAAGATTAATACAGATCATCTAAGGCCATATCAGGTCAATTAACGTTACACTTCACAATGGTCGTATCTCGAGATTGGGTAAAGGTACCAGTATCAGATAAACGCTATTTGATCACTATTATCGTGCTCATGTGCTTTTCAGTAACATGGGAGTCAAGGACAGGTCACGCCAGGTAAGGTCAAGGTCGATAGCAAGCAAAATGCGTCTGTTTTGTTTCAAAGATGACGGTGCCGCAGAACAAAACGACCATCGAAACATGTTTAAGATTATAAAAACTGTCTGAAGTCACTTAAATAAGAGCTCTTAAGGCCAATACAGCCATGCATGGTCAGCTAGGTCAAATGAAAAATCGTTTGCATCTCAGAAGCGACTAAAAGTAATAAACACGTAAAAACAAATTTATACGTTGTCTTAAAAAAACATTTCTTGAAGTTCTACGGTGTCTAAAGTGACAGGTGGCCTTTGCAAATGATATCAGGCCATGTCAGCTCACTTAAGGTCATGCCATTTTAAAGTCTTCTCAAGCATAAACTGAAATGAACACACATCATGCCTCGCCAGCAATGAATGACCAATAAATTCCATACCCAAGTTGCCGTATATTCCATTCTGTAGCCGATTAACATACGTCGCATAATTCAAAAAACCTATCGCACGATTCGTATCGCTTTTATAGCAAAAAAACCTGTACAAGGTAATTGCTGACCGAAAGACCAAAACCGCACATCAGCACGCTTGCCTGACGTCAGGTCGATTTTTTTTCTCGAGAAACTGAAAATATAGAGCTTTTAGAGGAATATCGGACTAACGTTTTAGGGATACCGGTAACTCTTTTTGACAATCGCTGGCACACGCTTAAACTTTTCGCGATATGCCTTGCTTAAAGGTCAAATAGGTCAGACACCTGACGTGACGTTGGGAACTTTGTCACAGTGTTTAAAAATCGTATACTAACAGTTTCTAAAAATTTCGCGTTTCTACTGCTCTTCACTTTTGCGCTATTTTTAAAAAACGTTGGGGGACGGGTTTCTGAGAACCCTCGGTGAACGACGGTTAAAGATGCATTTGCATGGAAGAAACGTATTTTATGGGAAACGCTATGAAATGATTAATGGAATGTGCATACCATGCTCCGTTTGTATTCAGTTCTCGTAGATTGCGGGTCATTTCTATTTTCCCCTCCAAAAATAAAAATATCCACTATATGGTGGAGACCCTGCACTCTCGCCATGGCGCACCTATCCCTGCACAAACATCAGGCATACCTGATGACACGAATACCTGACTGCTGGTGTGAACGTCAAACTCCAAACACTTCAAGAGTTAGGCCAATGAAACGGACAACAACTCTCAACTCTCGCCTGGAACACAGGAGCCTTAGTGCCTCAGACACCGGGTCACGGCACAGGCGCCGAGCCCCTGAAACGACCACCGCGACCTCGACACGAAATCTCGGCCCCTGGCATGATGGACGCGTCGAGCCAGAAATGAGCAACAGGCCCCGAGCATAACGAACGCCGTACACCTGGCACCTCTACCAGGCCCCTAATGCCAACGTTGGCACCAGCTGGCACAGGATCTTACTCCAGGCACGAATGCTTTCCCTCTGCCACGAACGTCGGGCTCCTGCCAAAGATTTTGGACCACTGACATGAACATCGAGGCTGTCACCATTGGTGCCGGGACCCTGAAACGAATACCTCGTCCGCTACCACGACGCACATCAGGCTTCTGGCACAAACACGGGAACCGTACAATGAGCACTGGGCTCCAGCACTTAGGACACCGGGCCCCAGGTACCAGGTATAGACACAGAACCGTTACGCGAATCACGAAGAATTTGCGAACAGCCCATGTATGTCAAAGGAACCAATTTTGCTAAATGATTCCTAATTTTTCAGTTTTAATAAGGCAGATTTTGACAACGAGCCCATCTGGCACCGGCCCATTCGGCACCGGGCCCCTTTAAGATTTTCTGGAGGGGCATGTACCCCTACCTGCTTGCACTACCGTCTTCAAGTATCTCTCTGAAATTCACGTCTCTCCCCACATACTTTCCTGTGTGTCGGTCTGGGGAAGCGGCGCCAGGTGCCAGCTGAGTCGAATGTAATGGGTGACGGACTTCGCTGTTAGAGTGGTAACCGGTCCCTCCCCCCCCCCTCTCTCTCTCTCTCTCTCGCTATCTATCTATTCTCTATTCTCTATCTATCTATCTATTCTCTATCTATCTACCTATCTATCTATCTATCTATTTACCTATCTATTCTCTCTTCTCTATCTATCTATCTATCTATCTCTATATTTATCTCTATCTATCTGCCTGTTTGCCTGTCTGACTGTCTATGTATCTATCTATCTACCTGCCAGTCTTTCTATCCATCTACCTATATATCTACTGTTATGAAGCACATGACCAAATAGTCATGCCGTAAAAGATGTGGTAATATGGGTGTAACAGATGAATCCATATCACCAGATCTTGAGAAAGGAACCGAAATAAAGCTAAAATCTGGAGACAGGATATGGAAGTTCTCGAGAGTGGCGTCATACACTGTAACGTTTTCAATGTGGAAATATTTCAGTGTCAGCTATTGGCAAGGTTAAGGCCTTCACGCAGGTCGTTCACCGGTAGCCTACGAAAAACTCCAAGAATGGGTAGTATGTGGCCACCAACGTTAATTGTCCGGCGAGGATTAAAATAGATAAGAGATCGTATTGGGCTGCATGCGGAGCACCATGTGTAACTTTATCATTGTGATAACGGCTAATAGAACTTACGTGCATCTGGCGCTTGTACTCGTAATTTACACGAAAACTTGTGTCCATGATGCCAAGGTCGAACCATACGTCAACGACCATTACCTTATTTGGATTTATTTTATTCACTAAAAGGGATATGTTATCATTTACTGGAACGACAGGAACATTTCCGCCTACTTGAACAACGATCGTTTAGTTTTTTTTAGTCAGGGTTTTTAGGCCCAATAATACCATTTCATGCCTGTCATTTGGTAAAAAAATATGTGCATGCACAATGTTTACGTTGTGCTCAATATGCGTATGCTTTTCTACTTTTCAGATATATAAACAAAAGATTTGAAAGATCCGGTTTGCTATCTTCTAGTAAGATTTCCAATAAAAAGCCGAGATTTTGTCCTGTACAAAACTTGTTCTTGCAAAATTCATTTCTTGCCAAGGTGCTGTACAGCGAAGGGCAATGGCATATATCACACATGAATGAAGGGTCCCCTAAATATTTAACTGTCTGTAATAAGGGTATGACCAACGCGAAGACGTGCCTAAAATTTTCACCGCGAGTCAGCTGTTCAAAAAAAAAATTACCAATGGGGTATTTTATATGTGGTATGCATTTGACAAGTGGTTTGCCCATGGTGTACTTGGCAAGCGGCATCGACTAAAAGTGGCCTGTACCTTACCAGCTCGACCACATTCAGAGTTGTACTACCCGATGACCTTGGGTAAAATCTCATTTCTGCGCCCTCGGCAACTCACAAAAGATGTCTAGGGCCCAGTTCTGGGTGCCCTGCCATTCCCAGTTTTGGCGAATGATTTAGTTCTGTGCTCCGCCGGCGCTGAATTCTATCAGTGGGCCGATGACACCCTTTTTTCGTTGGAAAGGAAGCCGTATTTTTCTTCTTATTCCGCGACTGAAGCACTGGCTTGATGCCTTAGGAAACCAGTTTCCTCGCAACATTCTTCAATTAGACGCAGCTCATTGTTCTTGGAAGTCGAGGAAACCTTTGTTCTTTGCCGAGCTTGACATTTAGAAAAAAAAAAACAACTTTCACCCAGGCCTTGGGATAAAGGTGAAGAGTCTCGGAATAGTTTTTGAACCTTGTCCTGAGACAACGATCATGTAATTATGGCTGACGATCCGGGGGGGGATGGGGGCCCAGACCCTCCAATATTCAGAGACTTTGACATTAGGCCAATGCCAATGACTGCAATGAAACGGTCTAGAATCCTATGTGAACCCAAGCCCAATAATTTTTATAAATCTTTAACCATGCATGTAACCCTCATCATCAGACGATCCATAAGAGGGCTGGCCGGCCTCTGGCATCTTCAGCGTCACATACCGCATCGTCACCTGAAAACCTTGACAGTTGCCCTTGTTCTCTCCTCAGGTCAGGTACTGCCTCTGTATGAGAATGAGCCAAAATGGGTTCATCAGTGAAAAGAAAACTCTTTAGCTTTCCTGTCACAGCTGTTTTTGGAGACCCAGAACTATGAACATTTGTTTGGTCTGCGAGAGAAGCTGAAGTAGTTTGTCAATAAACGGCTAACCACTCACAGCTCACCCTGCCTCGTACAGGGGGTTTTAAAGAACAGAGAACCCGAGTCTTTTTTATGTATGCCCTTTAAACCAACAAACGATTCGAACACTGTCCACAAGACAAGGCAGACTATTACGAGTTCCACGCTCACGTGCCCAGGCAGGAAAGAGATTGTTCGACAACCGCACGCCCATGACTTTTACCAATCTTTCCCTCAGCATGCCATAGCTTGCCCATGTACGGTGCCATATCGTCATAAGAGTTTTTTTTACTCGTATTTGACATGTACCAGATGTTGATATTTTATGATCTGTGGGCGACAAATGGGTGATGGCCGCTTAACGATGTGACACAGATTGTATATCCACTACCACTGTGGGTATCCCAAAGAAAGTTATACAGAACAGTGCAGTACAATGTTTCTGGCTCAGTTAGATCAAGCTGCGTTTGTGGAATGCTGTGTGACCATTGTTCCCGCGAGTGAGCATGGACGACCTTCCTCAGCGATGACTTTAGGGATGAGAAATCTGCCGATAGCGTTGCTGTTTGTTAAGCCTGAGAGCATCTTCGGTTCCTCCGTCACCGCGTTCTTTCCCGAGGATTCAGCCATAGCCAGGCATCCAGAGAAACAGAGGAGCTAAACCGACGTGACTCAAGCTTCGGAGAATGATCTGTGACGTCAGGAACAAGGAGGGTATCTTTTGTACGGAGAGCATTGCTGAGTGTCAAAGCAGATTACTGCCCCTGTCTTATGCCCTGGCCATGGACTAGCTCTAATACTAAAATAATGGAATGAAGCCCAGCACCATAAATGGATGAGCCCTTTTCAAGCCTTTTTTATCATGCTAGAGCCACAGACAACCGCATTTGCCGTAGTGATCGACCGTTCTTTGAACCTATTGAAAAAAAATAATTGGATGTTCCGTACAAACTGAGCAAAGGACTGCTGTATCTGCACCTAAGAGACGGTTTCCTTCGTGCGAAAGTAATTTCGGCTCGTGCGAAAATTAATTTCCATACCTTGTGGCAGCTTTCCATGGAAGCTAAGAGACATTAAAGTGAAAATAAAACTGGCGGCACAATTCCAGCAGCAGCGCCACCAACAACAGTTCATGAAATCCTCGATAGGTGGCGGCACTAACGCGCGCGCTGGGGCATTGACTACAGGCCGCGCCGACTCAGCCGACGAGGCGGGGAGAGCTGAGAACAGAGTCGACACCACTGTCAGCCGGCAGCTACAACGTGCTCTGGGCGCTGTTAGGGAAGACGTTATGGCCTCGTCTTCGTTTATGCGTTTGGTTTCTTTGCGTTCTGTTCACCCGTGGAGAATAATTAACGCGGACCTACGGCATATGTACCGGCTTGTGTGTAGCTTCATCTCTCCGGCTAATACGCAGTTTCGGTACATTTTCACTAAAAAAGTCATTTTCTGTAAAGGTTGGTCGTCGGTATGTGGGTCCAGGGTACTCTTGTTCCTTCCCCCCCCCCTTTATACACAGTCTGCAGAGTGAGGTCAAAGGTGCGTTTTTTATTTTCAGTTGTTCATTATTTTCGATATATTGTTTCCATATATCTATATATTATTATACATTTCAGTATTTCCTAACAGAGACTTTCCCATTTGCAGCAAAAAAATCATTTAAACTATGCTTGATGAATTGTCTTAAGGCTATGGGTAGAGAATGCGGTGGAGGCGGGTGTGACATCTACCACACTAACTTCAAAAAAATTTGCGGCATGCCGCACCAACTTTTAATCGTGAGTTTTTCCAAAATTGGTGATATGGAACCATTCAAACCCCAAATTTTACTTTCTTTCAAAATATGAATTACACAATAAAGAGATAAAACATTAAAGGTTGAAAATAAAACATTAGAAACATAACCATTATGGGTCCATGCCATGATTAAAGCACTCCAGTCTAGTGCGTTTGGGGTTCCTGTCCCAAAAGCCCAATGAGGCTCCGAAAAAAATCGCTTCTGAGCTAAAACCAGTGATGTAGATGTAAAATGGGACGAAACAATCTACCTCAGATAGCTCCCCACCAAATTTCGATTCAATTAGTGCCAACGTACTTAATACCATGTTACCATTCAGTAAATGATATCAGTAAAATCAGCCTTATTTCCACAAAAATATTTTAAACATGAAAACTGACCTACAGCGTACGGCATATGTAAATCAGCCTCACTGGGCATTCCTTGCATTCGGCGGGAAGGCTGCCGAAAATGCGGGCTTTTTTCAAAAACTGGCGTTAAGAGCAGGGGTCTCCGCGTCTGCACGCTGCACAGCATGTGAAGGTTGTACAACATGTGCCGTTTAGTTGCCTACACTCTTGAATGCGGGTTTACACAGTGCTTTTGTGAGTCATTTTTATCAAAATCGAAAATGAAGTGGTTAAAATCCGGCGGGAAAATAATGGGAGGGGAGAGACGAAACTGAGTTTATGAGACTGAACGGACTGACATTTGTCGTATCATCCTTCAAAATAATTCTTCACTTATGCTTATGAATATGCCTCAGTTGTTACAAACAGTCCTCATTTTGCCACTCTCAGGCTTTTCGATCAGTTTGCTGTTCTGCTTGAAACGCCGCTGTGGATGTTATGTGATAGTTGTTGTTTTTATGCGAAACAAAAACATTGCGTTAGTGTCGTAATGGCAAAGCGACTATTATTAGCTTACGACTGATACAGATACCATTTAGCTCTTACCTCTGGCTAGGTGGCGCAATGTGAAAAAAATTGTTCTTAATTGCAGGAACTGCACCATGAACTGCATCATCCTGGAGTACGTGGGGTACCAGTGCCCCACATTCATTTGTGAGGTACTGCCGATACCCAATATCCCACATTAGTCGTGACACGTGAGGTCAGAATAACTGTGAAGTTGTTTTGCCGATTGAAACATTTTGGAAGCTTAGTATTTTTGACGAAACTGGCCGTTACAAAACGATCATCAGCACGACTTTGGTAGAGATTTGAAATCTTGAGCATAGTGCAGTAAAATTTTACGTTATTTTGCCGGTGAAATTTAACTTTGCATCTATTGTGACTAAGTTTGCCTTCGCAGCAGTTTGTTTTACAATGTAAAACGCAAAATTCTATGTAGCGAAATACCAATTTTGACGTCATTTCGGCCAGATTAGCGACAAATTTTTTACTGCAAAGATAATAAATTGCAGAATGAAGTGGGCCAAATCCGGAGAGAAATGCAGTTCTGAGGGCGGGGATCTCTTTTCAAAAGTTCATTGTCTGGGCTGCGCCCCTGGTAGTACCTCAGAGTGAAAAAATATATGGTGCCGTGCCTGGACTGCACCAAGAATCCAAGACTTGAGGGACGGAGACGACAGGGCCCGCCTAAGCTTCAGGGACTTCCTTGAGTTCGGGGCCACCCAGAAGTTTTGGGACGTCCTAAGGCGGCATCAAACTTGGACCCAGAATAAACGTATCAGTCTTCTGCGGCAATAAGGGGCCTCGTGGAGCGCCGAGGACCTCCTGTAATGGGAAAGCCGGATCTCTGGCGGCGAGAGAGCCTTCTGGCGCGGTAAGAGGCCGCCCCTGCTAAACAAGAACCTGGCAGCGTTTCAGGTCATTGAGGTCCCCCTCCCGACATACCTCTGAGTGGGAAACGTCCCCCGCCGGGTAGCAATTCCGAAAAGTGGTGGGGACACGTCCCGTACCCCCTGGTTCTGTGGTCTTCATTGCGCAAGCTCGCGATCGCATGGCAAGTAAAAGGAGCACGGGTGTTCCTTTATGGTAAGTGATGTTAAGACGGGTCCGTCTTCAGGATACATCTTTGTTACACGCGGAGCTTCTTAGAACTCTCTTTGCCAAACTTTGCCGTTACAGCTCTCTGGAGGTCTACGAAGAACTGACCGGTTAATCACCCGGACATACCAAAGAAAAGGCGAAATGGCGAAACCAGCATGTCGAGAGCGTTTTGAGGCGCATCCTTTGTTGTTTCCTTGCCTCAGTGCGGTCGAATCAAACAGTGACTTTTCAGCGCTGCCCGACGTGCTGTCCGAAGTTGCAGAAATGAAATAACTGAATTCTGAGAAAAGCGCTTGCCATCAGGTAGTGTCTGCGAAATCACAATCGTAGCAGCACAGCAGTGTAAAACGCGGCCTCCGAACTTTCAAAATACCTTAGGGAGTTTCACGGAGCCGGAACACCATTTGTTTCATTATCTAATCAAACAAGTTTAGTGAACACAAATGAAATGATATAGAAATGCAAGATTAACGTGAACTAACCATGATTGTGTATACACAACAAAAATATTAAGACGTTACTATGATGTAAAATCATATTGTCGAATTGCGAGTAATCAACAAAACCAAGACCAATAGCGAGAGGCGTCACACATTGCAGTTGAACTGGGAGCAATCAAGCAAAAACCTTAAAACCGGTGGCGAGCGGGAGCACACAATTTTCTTGAAATTCGTAAATTATGCCTATCGTTTTGCACGAAAATTCCTTAAAATCCTCTTTCCATCGTCCCATTCCAAACATCCCTACGCTTATAATTCACTCGATCTATGTGAGCTGTTTACACCAAGGCTGTGGTGCTCCAGCATCCACGAAGAGGACATCTTTAACTGTGCCAAAACAGCAGTTTTCAGCAGCATGGAGCAATGGCGTACCATATACTCCGTGACTGCGCTGGAGCGGCAGCGGAGGTAGGAACTTAGCCGGTCCGACCGTCGATCCCTCGTCAAACTGCGGCCGTTCCTGGTAGCTTCCGCGTGACCTCGGATCACTGCAGCGACGGCAGCACCTCAGCCTGCCGAGTCCCACAGTCTTGCACCGAGTTTAACCTTCCGGGGCACCTCCGCTATAACTCCTGGTCACAATGACTGACTCGGTCAATTTAGGCTGGATGTGTGTTCCGGCGTGACTTTGGCGCAGCCGTGAATTTCATCAGTCATCAGACGCCTTTTAAGCGATTTCATTGGGGGAGTCCTTCAGTAGCTTAGGGAAAAACAGGTCTGAGGTTTTAAAGACAACATTCAGACTTCTGGAGATATGAGACATGGTGATGGCAATGTCGTTTTGTGCATAATTCGTAATATTGCTTGGAACCTGTGAAGACCATTCTAACTTAACTGAATATTGCTTCAGTCTGTCACATAACCGTGGTTCATAGGTCACATCAAACGTTTTTTGATGTTCGCGATTTCCTTGCCTAGAGTAAACTCGACCTGCTTCATTGGTGGACATGCCTGTTACATCGTACTACCACAACATCCTTCATAAAACAGCAGTTCGACCCCAGATTCATTCAGGTAAAGGTGGAGCCATACCTCAAATGACGCAAATAGTAATTTCGCGAGAGTTTATATTTGCAAAGCCTAGTAGTGGCCTGACGGGCCTGCACTCGCTCGCGGAAACGAACGCAGGAAGGAGCGTCCATGCCACTAATGTGACCAACACGACTGTGGCGTACAAGGCACCATACGCGAATGCGTGAAGAACGTCGAATGTCAAACCGCAAAACGTCGGCAGTGAAAGACTGCTGCAGGCGAATAAGAGCACCAGTGTATCCGTAACCAGTAGCAATGTTTTCTGACTTTGAATGTTGAATTCATATGTATCCGTGATAAAATGGGTAACAGTTCAAAATGGTGAAAACGAAAAAAACAGATATTCTGTTGCGTGCTTGCTGCGAAAAACACTAATAAAGCAGACCTGGGCAGGCAGCTATACAAGACGACGAGAAAAACAATGGATGCCGTCTTTTTCCACCTCACATAGACCATCACCTAGAGCCGGCCGTGTACTGCCGTGTGGCAATCTGCGTGCTGCGGCCTCCCGATGGCGACCGTCTTCGGGCTCCGTTTCGGGCATGCGCCGGCGGGCCGTTTCCAAAGCCTCGCCTCGGGCGTGTTTGCCAAGCTGCGCTGCGAGCGCCCCGCAGCCCGGCAGCGTTTCAAGTATTTACCTGACGGCATTAATGAAAAAGTTTTAATTAGAAAAGTTAGGCGCGCTCTAGATGAAACGGGCAAAGTTGGTGCGTTTTCGGAAACTGCCGAGAAGATCCGCCCACCTCTGTGGCGCTACAGTGCCGCGCTAAAGTTATCGGAAAAAATGCCGACACAAAGGATTCAGAAATCAGATATTTGGAGGAAAATTTGCCCAGCCAAAGCTTCTCAGTTGTGAAGCATGGTCTAACAACAAGATAACTGCAAAACTGTGCATTAAAAGCTATTAAAGAAAACACGGATTATGTGTCATGATTGTCTCTCTTGATGAAATAAACACTAATAAAGCAAGTCCCTTACTTTTTAGTTTTATTCAAACCATGACGCCAGTTGCTGTGACCCGAAGGGTTCCGGTTTCTCTTGCGACCAGAGCTGCAGTCGATCGTATATCTCCGGCCTTTTTAGGGTTGGTCTCAAATCGCTTCATCGCTCTTCATTGTGCTATAACGCTTTTCGAATGACCGAAGCGGCAGTCTTACAGTGTAATCAAAGTCACCTTTTCGATCATTTGAATCATGTGGGGTCTGAAACATAATTCAGCTTACCATGGCGAGTATTTTAGTTGACGTGTGACATGTGTACTGTATGGTAAAGACTGTAATTTCGTCTGCACTTGAGCAATCAAAACGGCCAGTCACAATATGTTTGCACGCTGTCGGTGGTGAGCTGGTTTCTTAGTAACCCGCCCTAAACAAAGAACACTAAACTGGAGCTTCAAAATCGTGGGCCTGAACAATTCTCCGCCGTCAAGACGCAACTAGAGCCTGCGAAGTATTTCGTCCCATTCTTCATCCGAGTATGGATCATTCGCCAAGCTCTGCTGGGAAGAAACCCAGCAAACACTGCTCCGTCTGCACACTCGCGACCGCATTTGACGGGCACATTTTCACGCCCTAAGCGGGGCCGAGAGCCTGTTTCGGCCCTCCGCGTCAGCACCCGGTACCGTCCCGCGGTTAAAAACTGGCTTACCCACCGGCGTTCCCAGCGTTTCGCTCGCTGCCGGCGGCGGCGGCGGCCCGGCCGGCCGGCTTGGCCGCTGACATCATTGATTTTGCTCGGGTGCAATTTTTCCGGCCGCGGCCACCACAAAAGGACGCCAGAGGGGAGCGAGAGGCGATAGCGGGCGCCGGAGCGTGGTCAGATTCCAGAACATAGAGAAACGGCTGGCGAAAGAGAGAAGAAGATGAAATCCAAAGAAAGGAGTTGCTGAGAAAGAGTCAAGAGGAAGGAAATGAAAACATGTGTGATGAGCGTGAAGTGTGGGGACCACAGAATGAGGGAAGTTAATTTTGTTTGATGTCAATCGCTTTGATTGAACAAAGCAACATAATAATCAAACGAACGCGATGTTTATTGACATATCTTGTTTATCCTAAATATCCAATAGCTTTGCTTCAAAGGGAATGTTCCGCATTAAACACGTTTTTGAACTGCAGAATCCATCTTGTACCCTGTCGTCATATAAGTCAATATTTGATGCGCGTTACGTCTCAAAACTATACATTTGCAGAATTTTAAAGCAACGTCGTCGATTTGTCCTTTGTCCTTTTCCAGCCATGCCTATTTTCGGCTGTTGCATAGGTCAATGAACCCATGTTTCATGGAAGAAACGTAATCCATAGACCAGCTGCATGATCAATGTTTGCCGTCTTGTGGCCCGTATGACATCGTATCAACCTTTGACCATAGAATATAGTGAAGTGCCGACTTAGTGCTATTGTCTATTTTCCTTAGGTATAGTTATTTTTAATATCTATGGAATGATCTGAGTGAAACGATTGTTAAAAGAGTATATTCAACCTATATACATCGACCAAGACTTAGTAATAAAGGTCGTAATATTTATATGTCACGACAGTTTTACTCAGAGCAGAGCAGAGCAGAGGAGAGCAATCCGGAGATATTAATATTTGGAACTGAGTTTCTAGTTAATTACATCGGTAATGCTTTACCAGAACAATAAATGCTGGAAACTGACATGTTTCAGACCAGTCAAGTGTTTCTGTGAGAAGTAGGCCGAAGCGGATCATTCTCTTTAACACTTGAAATAGACTCAGTTTCCACATGGATTGCATTTAAGCTAGAATGCATACACACTGTAACACATATATCTACAACATACATGTATCTATGTAAAGCGCTCAGTGAATCATGCGACCAAAATTGTAACCCGACCTTAGCGTGCGTGACGTAAAAAAGGTCCCTTATAACAATGGTGTCTTGTTCCTTACCTCTTACCATGAAAAGGAGTAAGGAGTAAAGGAGTAAATCAAACTGGTAATGAGGAGGCAAAGCGAGCAAGCATAATCAGTCGACGATGGAGGAAAATGTCGACGACAGCCAGAACTCTGAATGCAGCTTGCTTCAGTGTAACTGTAGCCTGACCAGCTGGTGAATGTAATTCGCACATAAATCTTTCCTGATCGACAATTCTGTTCCCCAAAAAATATCAGAACTACCCAATGCTTAAAGTATGTTTTAACCCCTAGCGTTATTTAAAAATATAAATGAAAATGCCGGAATTTTAATCACGTCAAAAGACCATATCTCAAATCGCGCGAGAAAATTATGGAAGCATTTCCCATGCAGACATATGAAAATTGAGCATATTTCAATTCCACTTGATACCACACAGCTCTATTGTAACATTGTGACTTTTCTAAACTCATATCATCAGTAGATGTTTTAACATGAACCGATGATTAATGATGATTAATGACATGTGATGGTGACGATGGTTACGATAATGATGATTAACAGGAAATATCCGCAGTTTGCAGTCCCCCTAAGTGAAGTGAATTCGAATGGAAATAAAAAGAAATTAAGGGAATCTTGTCTCGAGAGTGTTTTCATGTGGTCTACGTTACGATGTTTCGAGATGATGAAAATCCCTATATCTGCATGTGTTACAAATCTTTAAATCGTATTTCATTTTAAAACTAAGCCTAAGCACTGCTTAGATTTGAGACATTTTCCTGCGTATCAAGACTGTTCGCCAAGGACGTACAAGACGAGAGCTGTCCGTGAATTACGTTCAAGAAAGCAAACAGGCATTCAGGACTCGGGTTTTCATTGATTAGATGACTCCGTTCTCTCGCTTCGTTCGCTCGCTCCATCTAAAAAAAAATACGCAGATAAGTTAACTGAAGATAAGCGTCCTGGACTCATTATCATAGTCGCACCCGCACAATTTTAACCGTTTCCTCAACGGTAAACTAAAAACGGTACGCCACCTGTGACCCAAAATGGTTCTGCTTTAAAGATTTGACATTTAAGGGGTTATATCGGATCACAGTGACTCTGATTCCCTGGCAATACTTTTCTTGAAAATGTAAGTGAAAAATACGTGGTATGTGTCGGTTTGACTCACATGTTTTATTTATATTCTTTCTTCTTTTCTTGTGTTTTAGCATATCAGCAGTGAACTGGGGTGCAGGACCTTGGTAATAAAACAAAAACGATGAAGAATCCTGAAAGAAGGGTCCTGCGCCCCAGTTCACTGCTGAGATGCTAAAACAACAGTTTTTTATGCGTTACATTGCCAAAGAAATCTGATTTAGTTACACTTTAAGTATTTTATATAACACTTTTTATTTTTCAATATCTATAACATAAATATTTTAAACATGTCACATAATTATCAAACATCCTGGGCGCCATATGACCATGGAGTCGGCGCGCTCCTAAACCCTAATGAACAAACAAACAAACAAATAAACACCTCAAGCGTTCTGCTTGGTGATAGTCAGGTTTTCAATCGGTAACGCGGTATATCATGATGTGAGGCGAACGTACGTTTCCATTTGTTAGACAAGTTCGGCCGCAGTAACAAGGACTGTGTTTTACAGCTGGCACTGCAACCAGGTGGAGCGTGGGTACAGTGCCACTGCGTTCGATTCAATGTGGTTAAATATAATGAGGGCTCGGCTCGCAATTTCATTTCGTTTCGCAATTTCATTCTGCAGCTGCCCATGATTCACACGGGTAAGCTGGTAGATCTCGGCGCTCGCGTCAGCTGTTGTGCTTCCAGTTCACTTACTGCTCTTCGACATTGTATGGCAAGCTGGAAAACAGCAAAAGAACTTCATCGTTAGTCTTCAGTCGATTTGTACCCAAAAATGAAATGCATTTTCCAAGCAAACGAAGCGGGCAGTACATATAAGCCGCAGACATGTATAAAACATTCTCTTCAGTACAACAGAACAGAACTGACGTCTAGAATAAATGTACCGCTGGGAAATAACAACCCTGTAAACTTTTACTCAGGCCGCTCATATTCATGAAAAAGCAACACCGTTAATCAGTCGATGACAGCTCAGACCCCGTGCCAATAGCAATCAATAGCAATTACATTACCGCAACCGTCTGAGTATTGAGCCTGTAGGAGGCATCGAGCACAGTCGGACCCTCGTCACTACGCTACCGCCAGAAGAGCCTCGTCACTACGCCACCGTTTAGCAGGAATGCGACATGTGATGACGGAGTATCAACGGGTCTGCCTATGCGTCCATATCATCGACCTCACAGAGATCACGGGACTGATGTCCCAATCCGCCGTGTCCCCAGGGCGGGTCGGCCGGTGAGCTCCGCAGGCCAGTGACCTCTGACCACGGGCACGAGTACAACGTGGCCCTGTGCCACCTCTGCTGCGACGTAACGCACTGACGTTCGGCCGCCGGCAGAGAGCGGCAAAATGGCGGCGAAAAACTCCCAGGCCGGGACTCGATCGATCGACGGACCAGCGCCGGCGGCGGCCGCCTGAAAACACAGACCTGTCAGAGCACCGGCAGAATGAGATGAAACGGCACGGGCGGAACGCAGGAAAACTGCACGGGACGCGGCGGCCGTTCAACAAAACGGATGCGGCAGATCACCGGCAGACTGAGATGGGACAAGGAACGAGCCACAGAGCGTGGCTGCCTTGAACTGTCCTGTCGGAACACAGTCCGAGCAGAACATGACGGAGCGCAGAACACCAGCGTAGTACAGCGCTTCAAGGCCGCCATAGAACCCACGATAGCGAGTCAGGCAGCTCACATGCATACTAAAACCGAGCTTTACCGCATATGTCTACCGGATATGACAGGTCACGGGCAAGGACAGAGGGAGTTGAATCAAAGATCAAAGGCAAGGATCAGACTTAGCAGGAGCTCAGAATGGCGGCTTCACCACGCCACAAAGACTCTGTTCTCGAGAAAAGCACACCCGACCATATTTCAGCTCCCGGAAAGCTCATCTGCACGTCACCAAAGCTGGCATCAAGGAAATATAAGAAGGAGCGAATAAGCCAGTCACATGGCGAAAGTAGCCTACCGAAGCCTTCCGCCCACACGAGACAAGACACACAATTCCTAGAAAGTGCGGCTCTGTAACGTTTGTAAAGTAGTAACAGCAGTATATCGGTTTGAATACTGCGTTAATACAGCATAAAGCGTGGACGACAGAAAAACATAGTCAGGCATAACAACTATTTCAGTACTTCTGCGGTCGTCGCGATCCAACAAAATTCACGATATTTTAAAGAACTGTCGCATCTAAAGCTAACACAGGGTGACTCCACACGTCTCGCAAGCTTGCACTGTTTGTCTTGTACATCACAAATTCCGGAAATAGCCCATCGCCCGGATAGCCCCCCGTCGCCCGGAACTGTCTGGACGCTTAATCGTGGGTGCTCCTGTCAACACTGCTCGAAGCCACCACGTATGCACCTTGCAGCTTCACATGTCGGCCGTTGTAATGACCGAGCACGACTTACTGCACCTTCGCTTTGTCCGGGTCTCCGCTGCATTCGGTTCAGTCTCAAGACATTTTGCAGGCTCTCATTGATCGATTCATTAGCCGGCGTTGGGCTTTGAGAGCTTCTTCGCGTTTCTGGCGCCGGCCTACTTGTGCTGTGTACCGGTGTTTATGCTGTGCCGTCACTGGACGCCCGTTTAATGACGGCCCACTCCTGTGCGCCCAGTCGCCGGCGGCAATTTCCACCCGGCTACTTGACGTCGGGACCATTATGGTGTTTGGACAAGCTCGCCTCGATCCAACGGGCTGTAATGAATGTTTTCGGGCCAGGATGCTTAAACTGAAATTAATGTCAAGAGAAAATCATGTTTTCTGTCAATTTGAATGAAAGGAATCGTATATTTTGCTCAGTTGTTACCAAAGCCGTAACCATGGCAACGGCCGGCTTTAATGATCAGGCCTCATCAACGGAAAGGAAATGCATCATTAATTCCGACAGCGTTGCAATAGAGCAGAATCAACTGTGGGTCCTCTCAGGGTGGATGCCGCTGCGGCAGCAGTATCAAACGAAGAACTTATCAGGACGACTGCACTTTTCATATATCAGCGCTTTCAAATATCCACCCTAGCAAGCGGGAATAATTTCGTTAGAATGCGCCGCGAAGCGGCCACAAACGGGCTAAAATGGGCCCAAATTACGGCCAAATATTCGTCCGGACCATCGTAGCCAGCACTCGCCCGACCGCTCAGTATAATCATGAAATTAACACACGGACTCGTGGCCTCCATAGCCGTCAAATTTAGCGGAGGTGATTTACGCCCGAGGCTATCTCGCCCGGCAGTCCAGCTCCGAAACAAATCCCTCTTTCTTCTGGCGCCGTCCAATAACTTGGCTCCAACTTGGGAAATTAATCTCATGGATTTTGGAATTTAATAGCGTCGGCCGAAATATTAGAGCCAAGGCGCCGCTGTGCCGCCGCCATCTTGTTCGCGAACAAAGGTCGCTCGGCTGACAGGCCGGTCCAGTAATTAACATTTCTTTCCGACAGTTCGGCGCTCGTTTCCCTGTCACTGCCGACAGCTGCCTGCGCTGCTGGAAGTTTCGGACATTTTTGGTGTGACAAACACGCAACGCACGCCGCTAAAAGGAATGGAAATTACCGCGATGGCCTGGTAGTCGGCACGGAAATCGCATTCGAGCACCTCATGTAAACAGAAATATTGCTAGTCCATCATTTCCTGTTTTGGTTGTGGGGACAATAATGGTCTGTGCACGAGCTGGAGGGTGTCTCCTGAAACGTGATCTAAAACCCATATCATATTTGCAAATCTGGCATATGTCATGGTATATACAAAGCTGACAGCAGATACAATTGGTGAGCGATGTTGAGCTGTGGCTTCCCTCTTCGCAAAGGGTGGAAACATACGACTTACGATTCATATATCAGTTACGGGAAGGCGTTTAATCCGATTCAGCCACACCAGCATTTATCTGAGATTCAGACAAGTGTGTTGAATAACATGAAAACAGTTCCTGGTTCTCTCTTATCAGAAATAATATCGTGCTCCTTTTTCTACTAAACGTCAATAGAAAGCTCAATCAACGGTAGGAAAGAAGGGTACTTTAGCTATCCTCGGTAGAACAGAATATGTAGCAGCGGGCATCAAATGATCATCTCCGTGGGGGTAAGCAGCAACCAGTCTCTTCTTCCGGCAAGGACTACCGTTGGATGATTCAGATTGGAGGCTTCGATGAGATGGTCTGAGGAAATAGTGCTGACTTCCCTGGGTGAATCTAGGCGCACCAGCAACTGCAACAGCTAAGCCCAGCCTCACCAACAACTGCAACAGCTGGGCCCAGTTGCACTACCAACTGCAACAGCTGAGCCTAACTCCACCAACGATAGCAGCAGCTGAGCCCAGTTGCACCAACAATTGCAACAGCTGATCCCAGCTGACCAGCAACTGCAACAGCTGAGCCCAGCTGCACGAGGCCGAGGCACTGCACCAGCTGAGTGACAGCCCGAGGCCAGCTGCGATAGTTCGAATCCAACTATGACAGGTAGAACCCAACTGTGACAAACTGAGCCTAACCACAACAGATCGAGTCCAGTTATGAAAGCTCGAACCCCATGGTAACAGCCCGAGCCCAGTTATGATAATCCATGCCCAACTGTAACAGTTCCAGTGCAAATCCGATAGTCTGAACCACGTTCTGCTTAAATCCATCTGTGACAGCCCGATGCAAAATACCACAGCTTTTATCTCAAAAGCCACAACTGAAGCTCACCTCAGCCAACTCAAGCTCAGCTAAACCAGCCTGGACCCTATTGCGTCAGCATGAGTCAAAGGTAGCCGGCTCAGCTGGCGCAGCTGGGGCCCAGCTGACCCAGCTGGGACCGCTCTTCAGAGAGGCGCCTCCACGAGCGCGACCGACCGCGCGGCGGCGCCTAACCCGACGTGAATTTATGAGTGTCCCATCAGGCGCATGTGGGGCGGAGAGCTGGCTTGTAATCAGCCCGGCTGACCCCTCATTGCAGCGAATGACCGGCAGTTTATTGCCGCTCAAACCGGCCGTTAAATATCGCGGCACACACACGGCCGGCGAGCCGGGCGCCCCAGCCAGGCGCCCGCCGGCGGAGGCGCCCGGAGCGACACGGCACTCCGGAGTGGGGGAGTGACGGTGCGCTCGGCACTCGAGCAGAATCGGAACGGGAGGTGTGGTGAGAGAATGGAGCGGGAGGCAGGCTGAAGTTGCACGAGGAAAACTGTGAGAGGACGAGAAGCGTCTCGGGAAGATGGCCGCCATCTGGGCCTGTGAACAAGCGGACATAGAGAAATTTCCGAGTGTGCAGAATAAGCCACATTCGCTATGGCAGGGTTCGTATGTAGCGCTCGACATGAAATGAGGAAGGAGAAAGAAATCAGGTTTTATGATGATGTACTCATCCACTTCATGGCATTGCCGATACCAGCTTTTGTGATCTAGTGATTGCATGCCATCTAGTAGTGTTTAGATGATAGTGTATAATAACTTATCCATCTGACCAACAGATGAACTTGGAAGAATGTTCAGCAGATATCAGTCATTAGCGGAAAGGATCTTCAACGCAAAAGGTGTATGTAACGCTGAAAAGGCAAGCTGTTTTGAAATGTCGGGTAGCATTAGCACAGGCGCGTGGTTCACAGCTACAGTAACACGTCACCACTTAGCTGCAACACATATAGGATCTAAAGGTCGTCCATCGGTATTGTTGCCCTTCATGAAACAAATGATTCAGTAACTTCCATATCTCGCCTGGAGACTATATTGACCCGACTGAGGCCTGACGTTGGCGATTACCGTGACGGATCTGACATTTCTCAAGCACTGCTGCAACAAAGTGCTACGATAAAGTTCATACCTTTCGTCATATTCTATCATTATCATTTGATGTTTGAGTTCCGTGCTTATTGTCACAGCTTGCATATTGGTGTGGAGCAAATTCATTGAATTTCCCCCGTCATCGGCATTTAGTTGAACAAACTAGCTTTTGCAAGTAGTCTTAGAGCCGGTTCAATGTGGTTGCGTATTTGCAAGAAATTTTAAACATTTTTAAGCTAAATTTTCAGTCATAACTTGAAACGAAAGCAAATGTTTTATGCGGTAACTTTCACTGAAGAAGGCGGCCCTGCTTTCAATATTCAGTTTTACAAGCGTCGTTTTTTACATTATATTTTCCTTTAGTCTTCATCTATATAGCTCTGTTTTATTTCCATTTTCTGTGTGACAATGGAACGGTTAACGGTATATGTATGTACCTGCGGCTCTTTTCCGCATACCGTCTAGGCAGAAGAGTTTCACGAGATACTTTAGAAAACCATTACGAGTTTCTTTGTGAAAACATAATCCTTTCAACAAAGCCGGTTTTCGCTGTAGCGGAAGAACGTCTCAGAGGACGGATGCCTGAACGGAAACACTCAGACATTTTAATGCGCTACTTTGCATCTTTCAGAGGCTGCAGAGATTCGCTCAAGGCGGAATTGCTCCACGGGCTTCTGGTTTGACGACACGACAA